>JARFIW010000122.1:0-124084 GCA_036346225.1 Platerodrilus igneus
GTTTTAGTTTTGTTAATTTTCATACCGTATCTCTCTGTTAGAACCGTTTCTATTTTATTAAGAGCCGCTTCTAACTCTTCCTTGCTAGATGCTAATACCACTATGTCATCTGCAAATCTAAGCATATCAATTTTTTGTCCCTGCATAGTAATTCCAAATGTCTTTCTGCATTTGACAGTATTCATTGCCTCTTCTATGTACAAGTTAAAAATCAATGGGGATAGGGCACATCCCTGTCTCACACCTTTCCTAATGTTTACTTCTCTACGTTCCTGCTCTAATTCTATTACTGCTGTTTGCTCTTTGTATAAGCTATGTACTATTCGTCTATCCCTATAACTCATTCCAATCCTTTTGAGTATTTCAAACATTTTTTTCCAATTTACATTGTCGAATGCTTTTTCCAGATCTACAAACCCTATATACATGCTTTCCCTTTTCTATTGTTTTCTCCATTATCACTCTCAGAGCTAAAATAGCCTCCCGTGTTCCCCTGTTTCGCCTAAACCCAAATTGGTCTTCTCCTAGTATTTCTTCAGCTCGTTTTTCCATTCGTCTTTGCACAATTCTAGTTAATATTTTTGACACGTGTGCTGTCAAACTTATTGTTCGAAAATTTTCACATCTATCCGCGCCTTTCTTTTTTGGTATAGTTACTATGATGCTACGTTTGAAATCTTTGGGTATCTCGCCTGTCTCAGACATATAGCTTACAAGTTGGAAGAGACGTTCTGTTACTGCTTATCCAGCGGCTTTTAGAGTTTCTGCTTGCACCTTATCTGTACCCGGCGCCTTACCATTTTTCAGACTCTTTAATGCTAATTCAAACTCGTCTCGAAGTATAGGATATCCCAAGTCATCATTTTCAATGTCTGATTCCTGTTCTAATGCAGTTAGTTCCTCTCCTGCATATAAATTCCTATATATTCTTGCCATCTACTCACTTTCTACGTTTTCTATAATGACGTTTCCTTGTGCGTCCCTTATATTTTTGCTATACGGTTTTATATCCCTAAAATTCATTCTAATTAATTTGTATGCTTCGTCTGTCTTTCTTATTTCCATCTTAGTTTGTACTTCTTTGCACTTTTCATCAATCCATTGTTCTTTAGCTTTCCTGCATTTTCGAATAATTTCCCATTTTATGGTTTTGTATCTCTGTTTTCCTGTTTCGTCTGATTTATTTTTGTATTTTCGTCTTTCTTCTATTAAATTCACGATATCCTTTGTTATCCATGGTTTCTTATTTTCTTTTTGTGTATACCCCAAAATATCTCTGGCCGCCATGTCTAGGCTGGATTTAATGTTATTCCATTCTGTTTCTACTTCCTTAGTTTCAGATATTTTCGCGATATCATTCAGCAATTCATTTGACTTTTTTTCGAATCTTACTTGAATATCTTTGTCTTTTAGTTTCTCTAAGTCCAAGTGCCTTTTTCCGTTCCTCTTTTTCAGATTTTCTAATTTAAGTGCGGCCTTCATAATTACGATGTTGTGGTCAGTATCTATATCTGCTTCTGGGTAGCTTCTACAGTCTTTTACTTGATTCCTAAACCGTTGTCTAACAAGAATGTAATCTATTTGATATCGTCCTATATCTCCTGGCATCTTCCACGTATATCGTCTTCTAGCATGATGTTGAAATAATGTGTTTGTGATGATTAAATTGTTCTTGTCGCAAAATTCTACCAGCCTATTTCCCTGTCGTTTCTCGTGCCTAAACCAAATAAACCTACTACCGCTCCTTCCCTACCCTCACCTACCACAGCATTAAAATCCCCGTAATTATTAAATTTTCATGTCCTTTACGTATCTTAATATGTCTTCGATATCTTTGTAGATGGCTTCTACCTCTTCGTCACTGTAGCTAGAGGTGGGCATGTATACTTGTATTATTACTGTGTTTACCGGTTTAGATTCTAATCTAACCATGAGTACTCTTTCGTTCTTTTGTAAGTAATTTTCACACAGTGTCCTATCTTTTCCGCATAACTATCCCCACACCCAAATTTCCATCCTCTGCTCCTGTATGAACTACCCTGAAGTCTCCACTCCAAAATCCCCCGCCTCTGGCCACCGAACTTCGCTGATCCCTACTATGTCTAGTGATAACCTATTCATTTCGATTTTTAGGTTCTCTAGCTTACCTACTTGCTTCATACTTCTAACATTCCACGCTCCGACTCGCAGAATGTTCCCGACTCTTATTTTTAACTTTCCGATCGCATCCTCCGAAGTAGTCCCTCCCGGAGATCCGAATGGGGACTATTTTAACTCGGAATCTTTTACCCCAGAGAATGCCATCATTTTATTATAATTTAGGTACGCTGTGTACTTGGGAGATAATGTGGTGGTTTCCCGTTGCCTTCCACATCGCGGTAGTGTGTCTTAGACTGCCATACCGACCCCTATGGTCTCTGCCAATCTAAGTACAGAAAGAGCCGCTGCCCTCTTTCGGGGACCTGTCTTAGTCTGGTTCCTCACTAACGACCCTACTACTTTGGTTGGACCTGTAGTTTGACTCTTTAGCTCATTAGAACACGCAAGCCATTTCACCTGTTCTAGTAATTTAGAACTTCGGCAAGGTGCAGGTCCATTCGAAATGGGGTTTAAAAATATAAGAGATAAAAAAATTATTTACGCAATTATAGAGTAATTAAACAATACAACTTCCAAGTGATTGATTTACTTGGCAGTATTATAGCTATAGAAGTAATAAAGGTAACGATAGTCTCAAATTCGAAACGCCTCATTTGGCTTCACAATAATTTTGTTTTAATAATTAATTATAGGTAATTTTTTCTTGTGTAGTTAAATAGGTTATGATGCATTATATAAATCCGGTTTTGAGTTCCAAGAACAGCTCGCGATTTTTAGAAATATTTTTTATGTATCTCGCGGAAATCCAATGCTGAATAATATATTTCCGACGCTTCAAGAAACATCCGTCCTTGTCTTTGACCAATCAGTGCACATAACAAGGAAAGGTAGTGAGTGACCTGAGCAAGTGAACAAGTCAACCGTCATTGACATTTTACAAGTAACTATTGCATGACCGGTTTAGTAGTGCCTTAGTGTGAATAGTTTACACGTTAAATTTCTATACCATTCCTGATCTATCGCATCTTTGTAATGTTTCTTCTATATTGTAGGTACTGGATTCCACTATAACAATTTGCATATCAAACACGATTCAGATTTGCTACCTGTTTATGTAGACTAACAATACGTAGTAAAATTTGCGCATGATTAATGATGTAGCAATATCATTGGCCTTGCTATAATTTAATTGTTTAGGATTCAAGATCAGCTTATGTGTAGTCTAGTAATTTCAACTGATTAATTTGTACGGCTAAATAATAATGTTAGTAAAATCTCTTGAAACCGATTAAGCCCTCTGAATGGTAGGCGATATATCATAGTACCGTTTACTTGTCTAATTAACAAGTAACAATCTTGTAGAATTTCGAATTAAGTTGGACTCATACATCACGCAGTATTGGAAAACCTTCTGCTGCTAAAAAGCGAAGCCTTTCATCTCTTCAACCAGATATCGAAATCAAAAAATGAAACCAAATACGGTGTCACCAACAGATGTACGATTGGACTCTCAAAGTCACTTTCCAATTTAGAATAGTATTTGGTTAATATGCAAACTTCCCCTTTGTAAGGTTTAAACTTTTACTGTATGTGAGAAGTGCAGTGCTGCGTTATGGTTTAGCAAAGACAAAAACTGTTTCTGATTTATTTCATACAAAATGAAATGGTAAAAATATTTTTAAAATGCTTTTTTACGAGCACTTGCGCATACATGAATATTCCACGTTAGTCGAAAATAAGTTGTCAGCACACTAAATAGAATTTTCTAAATTATGAATCTAGTGTTAAAAAATTGAATTTTTTTATAAAGATGTATATATTTTTTTAAAATATAAAATTGTGTGCACTGTAGGGTTATTTATTAAACACTACATCACAAATTAAAACATTACTGAAGTCGGTATAACTTAAAAGTTATAATTGGTCACTAAAGTTAAAATATTTATAAATCAAATCATTCGAACAAACAACAAACAACAATTACTATTTGAAAAAGACATCTAATTATGTATTTCCTGAAACTATTTGAGTCGAACACCTATTGCTCCAATAAGCCAAACAGCAAGAATGCGTGTAAATTTTCCCATCTTACCTATTCTATATTATAGTCGTTTTCGATTAATTACTAGCATAAAATTACTATACGTAAGAACACACCAAGGTAAATTAATATCCATATTACGAAAGTAATGTATTCAAAATTACTGCGAATTAAATAAGTGCAAAATTAATTTTTTCTATTTAGTCATTTCAACGCGCTCATGTATAGAGCACGATCGGTAACTAAATTTAAAGGAAACGTGTTTTGTAAAATATAATGCATTGTTAACAGAAGAAGAATTGGTATTTAAACAGACTGGAATAAGCCCCGACGAATTTCGTCGGCTATTTCTGCACAAATGTAACAATCTCTATAACAGTTTCAACCACTAAAACTACTTAATTGAAAATGACCGATCACTTCGTCATACGTCGTTGGAAATCGGTAGCATTCATAAATCCCGTCGAAATTCGAAGGCAAGACATTGTAATGACCGATAGAAATATTACCCGTAGAGATTGTATGCAGTGTTGCCAGCTGCATACTCAAAAATGTGATTGTGGTCGTCATTATGTATTTTACATAAGTATTTCGGTAACAACTGACCTATGCAATTCTACATCACCATCGCATTCTCTATCTAAAGACATTAAATTGTCATATTCCACGGCGTTAATAACCGGTTAGTATCCTATAAGACAAATCACCAATAATAGACGCTACAAATAAATTCACACTTGTTTTTTGTTTTTTCAACTACTTGCAAGCGGGTGTCACGAAGGTTTTCGTCGCTGTTAAATATAGAATAAGCAACTGCTCTGAACAAACAATTACGATCACCTAAAACTGGAAAAACGTGACGCCTCATTGTAGTCAAATTTATTAAAACTAACGTAATTAGTATACAATCCTGGATGTAGTAACCTCAAACGAAACAATACCGTTATAAAAGCGCTATATAGGAATCTATAAAACAGCCAAAAGAAGCAATGCACACCTGATAGAAGTGAATTCGATGCAATAAGTATTACACGCACAACGTGTTTTGTGTTCATACGCGCACATCCCACATTCGACCTTCCTGTTAACAGTATACTTTATCATACTTAGCTTTAAATCGGTAGTATTCATGCTGCGTTTAATGTGAACGATTACGTTCAATATAATGATAACTTTAAACGTTGTTTTCACCATTATATTTCGCTTTTTGTAAAAAAAAAAATACCTATTGCGGGCACATCTACAAATAAGAAACTTTAATTTGGAACTTGATGGAAAATCCGTTTAGTACATTCCTCAAACTAAGCGTTGCAAGAGACGGCTTAGTCTTTTAAATATACACAGGATTGCCCTTATGAACTTTTAGCCAAGTCAACATAAAGGTTGAAGGTTATTGAAATATGATACATCCATAGACAAACAATTAATGCGATTATGGTGCACCACCAATATTTGATTTTGCAAGACTTCTATTATCTCGCCCCCAAACTATTGAATTTTGTAATTTTTGAAACAAAGAAGTAATTTATAGATACATAACACACTCAAATACTAAGGAATATCTTTTGGTATGCAATTTATGCAATTATTCAGCATCCTGTTTGGTTGCATGAAATTCATATGGCATCACATACTACCGAACATCTATTTGCATGCAAGTTGTGTGATTATTTTACGTCGAAAAAAAGGTATTTGACAAAACATATACGAACGCATACTAATATACGTCCATTTGCATGTAATTTGTGCGATTATTCTGCATCACTAAAAAAAACATTAAAAAATCATTTACAAACGCATAGTAATGAGCGTACATTTCTTTGCAATTTGTGTGATTATTTTACATCACGAGAAAGAAATTTAAGAGAACATATTCGAATGCATTCTAACAAATGGCGTTTTATATGCAATTTGTGTAATTATTCTGCATCACAAAGTGGTCATTTAATAGCACATATACGAACGCATACAAACGAACGTCCATTTACATGCCATTTATGTAATTATTCTGCATCACAAAAAAGTGTTTTAAAAGGACATATGGTAACACATACTAAGGAACGTGCATTTCCATGCAACTTGTGTAATTATTCGGCATTGCAGAAGCGTGATTTAAGAAGACATATACGATTACATACTAATGGACGGTCATTTCCATGCAACTTGTGTGATTACTCTGCATCACAAAAATATGGTTTAAAAAGTCATATGCAAACTCATATTAACAAACGTACATTTGCATGTAATTTGTGCAATTATTTTGCATTACGAAAAAATGATTTAAAAGCACATGTAGGAATGCATACTAATCAACGTCAATTTCCATGAAACTTGTGTAATTATTCTGCATCACGAAAATGTATTGTAAAAAGACATATTCGAACACATACTAATGAACGTGCATTTGTATGTAATTTTTGCGATTATTCTGCATCACAAAAATTATTTAAAAAAACATTTACTAACGCATCACGAGAAAGCAATTTAAAAAGACATACGAATGCATACTAACAAATGTCGATTTGCATGCAATTTGTGTAATTATTCTGCATCACAAAACGGTCATTCAAAAGCACATATACGAACGCATACAGACGAACGTCTATTCACATGCACTTTCTGTAATTATTCTGCATCACAAAAAAGGACATTTACTAACGAACGTCCAATTTCATGCAGCTTATGTAATTACTCGGCAATGTAAAAGCGTGACTTAAAAAACATATACGAAGACATACTAACGGACAAACATTTCCATGCAATTTGTATGATTACTCTGCATCACAAAAAAGTAATTTAAAAAGACAAACGAATTCATACTAACGAACGTATATTTGCATGTAATTTGTGTAATTATTTTACATTACGAAAAAATAATTTAAAAACACATATAGGAATGCATTGTAACAAACGCGTAATTATTCTGCATCACGTAGAAGTGTTTTAAAAAGACATATTCGATCGCTTACTAAGTCCATTTGCATGTGATTTGTGCAATTATTCTGCCCCAGAAAAAAGGTGATTTAAAAAGTCTTATACAAACAGATACTAAGGAACGTAAATTTACATTTATTTATGCGATTACTTTATATCACGAAAAAGTGATTTAAGTACACGTGTACTAATGTGTACTAACAATCGCCAATTTCCATGCGATTGTGTAATTATTTTGTATCACAAAAAAGTCATTTTAAAACATACATTCGAACGCATACTGATGAATGTCCATTTACATGCAATTTGTGCATCACCAAAAGTAATTTAAAAAAAACATATTTGATCATATACCTACTAACAAACATCTATTAGCATGCAATTTCTGCGATTATTCTGCGTCAAGAAAAAGTAATTTAATAACACGTACGGTGCATACTAGCAAACGCCAATTTTAATGCAATTTGTGTAATTATTTTGCATCACAAAAAGTCATTTAAAAAGGCATGTACTAACAAATACTCAGTAACATACATTTGCATGTAATTATTATAAATATACTACAGCACTAAGAAGCATGTTACGGTATCACGTGCAGACAAAGAAAAAGTAGTAATGTAAGTAAAGAAAATCACCCACACTGCAT
This sequence comes from Platerodrilus igneus, assembly GCA_036346225.1. NCBI lineage: Eukaryota > Metazoa > Arthropoda > Insecta > Coleoptera > Lycidae > Platerodrilus > Platerodrilus igneus. Next base: position 7,722 of record JARFIW010000122.1, read on the forward strand.
ACCGCTACAAAACCGAAGGTAGAATAGAAATCTAAACGAATTGGATTTCGTGCTAGCTCAAAACGCCATAGAGGTGGTGTATCACACAGGAAGAAAAATTGAAATCTCAGTAAGTAGATTTATTTACAAACCATTAGTTAACAAATATAATATGAAAAGGAATATTTACAGAGGCCAAATCGAACATTTTCGCAATCGTCCTGTTACAACTTGATGTAAACAAAAGTGTCAACTCGCTATAACACAACATTAAAATATACATTTAAGCAAATATATTAGGAATTATTCCCCAGTCACATAAAATTTTAAAATCTAAATAACATTTACAAATATACATGCATAATGTTTCCAGTCCTAAATAAATACAAGAAGAAAATAAGACATAGTATGGACAGTACTAGAACGCCGTTTTACCTACTGCTTGAAGTGAACTTCCTAAAAGCAATAACATAACCTTAAATTCAAGTAACCTAACTCTAAACTGAAATGAACCAAGTATTAGACTTAATCGAGCTTAGAATTTAGTAAACCAGTTGTTCACGATAGTATTTCCTATTATTAACTTACAATAAGTAAAAAAATTGCACTAATGCTAGCTTCAGTTTATATTAATTGTGACTCGAAAAACAATCACGTAATCACTTGTGCATTATCTGAAAGTAAATTTTTAGCACGCAGTCTGTAATTCATTGTGCCATAACCACGAGTAAGAAAGCTACAGCGCTTACTTGGTTATCGACCAACATAAGAAGTAGTAGATTTCATATAAGCATCAAGAAAAAACAGAGGGATTGTATCTTAAAAAGAGTAGCTGCCAGCCTTTGGTACCATCGTAACAGATTTGGAAATGTGTACTTACGTTTGACGATAAACTGGATACCCTATGAAACAATTTGACTTGACTAAGTTTAACTTTAACACTGAAGTAAAGTATTGTCTCTTAAAAGACAGCACCTTAATTAGCACCGCGACTTATAGAGCTACTTTACGGGAAAGGATTGTTACTGTTATCCGCGCAAACAGGAAAGAAAACGATAAAAGTCAGTAAAGAAGTCATTTACGCCGACTACCGCAACAAAACAGGGACAGAATGGTAGATTTCGGGCTAGCTGAGAAACGTCGTGGAGTAGTGTGGGTGAAATAGAAAGAACACATTAGGAACCTCAATAAAACTATATTGTCAACATACAATCTCAAAAGACTATTTACAAAACAACAAAGAATCTAATATTTTGCGTAATCGTTTGTTACAGCGTGATGGTAAACAAAGCGAGTTATGTAGTCCCCATTTGATATATATATATATATATATATATATATATATATATATATATATATATATTGCTGTGAAACCTCTTGAATTACCTGGTCTGTTGATTTTCTTCTGTTAATCGCCTCGGCTGCTCCTCTAGATAACTTTCATCCTCATACATAAAAAAAACAAACACATTCCTACCACAAACATCAACGTTAACTCTATTTACATCAATATTCAGAATACATTAATTTTTCAAATTAAATTTCAGCATAAAATTCAGTTTTAAAAGAATTTCAAGATTAATTTTATTATCACTTTAACGTGCATCCAGAATTAAAGTCCTTGTTGGATGCCTACTAATTAATATAACAATATAAGCAGACCGGAGTCTGAGTATAAAGGAGCGTCTACCACCCTTTACGTTAATTAACCAGGTTCGTCTAATTGAGCTCAAAGACATACCCAACGTTTCATCATAATTCAGAACATCAATACTAAATACCCCTTTCTACTTAAACAAGCAAATTTCATCTTAAAATTAAAATTTTATGGTTAGTACAATTTCACTAATGTCCATTTAAAGTAAATCAATTATAAAGTTATTCAACACACACAAAATGTCAAACAAAATAGTATAATTTACCTGAAGGTTACTGTCCTCGTAGCTTCAATGTACATCGTCCCTTTAGTTAATCACACCATTCCAACAGGATTATATTTACGGCTTCTAATTCTCAACGCTTTTAAAATTTTCTCCATCACCATTTATTTAAAGTTGTTTCTGGGCTTTTCCGGAACTCATCTGTGTATATCTGACCCTTGTTTCGTGGATCCAGACACGTATTTGAACCATTTAATTATTAACACCCCGAAAAATAGCAGAGAAATTCATGCGTCTTTCACCAATATACGCCAAAACTGCCTACTTTTGTGTATACATTTGTCGTCGTAAATTTTGCTATTTGGTACAGTGATACTAAATTTTATTACCTTGTATCTAAGTGCACTGAAGTACATTCATGTTAGCACGTAAATAACAAACTATTTTGAATCACTAAAATATACGAGCAAAATTTTAAATTATTTTATCAAACTAAAATGCACTGTTTAACATCTTGAATCAAGTCGCGGATGTAAGAGCTTTTAACGCATCGAATAGTCAAAAGTCTAAGAGGCCGAAATTCATATTACCACCGGTATATATAGCGAATAGCCGGCACGTCGCTTTTGTCCTCAAAACAGACAATTCTTAAGAATTTCTCATGCTGTGTTCCCAGTCCGTCGCTCGCGCGTCGGTTTTTACGAATTTTTCACTCGCCCCATTTAAAACTCAGAAATTCTCGCACGGCACGCAAACATGTCCGAGAAAAACTAATTAATTTTGTACAGAAATCGTTGTTTCTACCTCTGATATTTGCATCCTCTTTTCAACCAATTGTGACCCTCGTGACGTTGCTTAAATCACGCCTTTACTATATGTGTCTTTGCTTGACGCATTTTCTCTTTCCTTTTCTAACCTGTTCGTATTGGTGCAAATTGATATTCTTTATTATCGATTATATTTTAGTCCATGTGGACTATCTGGGTTAAATAACCCCGTATCGCACCTTCTCGTGAATATTAAGCCCCGGTTTCTCCAAGATTCTTTGTAAACATTAATTATCTGCAAAATTTTCGCCGAATGAGCTTTTTAAATAAACCCTGTTTTGTATTTCGTGCTAAAGCATCTGACCGTTTCCAATATCCTTAGAATCGACATGTTTATCTAAACAAATTAAACTGAAATTGCCTTTTAAAATACGCAGGTGTGTTCAAACATCCTACTTCTAACTAACACTTCTAGGATTTGCATTTTATTGGGTTTTTACAAGTTTCTATAGATATTATCTGTACGTTTTGTTCAATACCGGTTACTTGAAATAGAGTTAATTAAGATAAATTTTGCACGTAATTTCCATTTGTTTAGGAATAATTACATTACACGCAGAGCTTTTAATACTGTTTCTTTTGATATAAAGCGTCTTGTACATGGTTTAAATCTCTTATTTTACTGAAACTAATAAATTTTATGCTTCACGGTTTTAATAACGCGTATTATCTAATAATATTCATTATACACGGTGATTAAAATTATTTGATGTGATTATTTAATTTTCACCCTGGTCTAAATATGAGTTATATATATATATATATATATATATATATATATATATATATAATATTGAAATTTCTTGGACGTTGGTCAATGTATACCTATAGTTATTTCTAAGAGTAGATAGAATAACTATAACAATTTGTAATTGCGTTTATTATTTTTAAGACGCGTTTCGGTCTTCAGGACCATTATTAATTACGTTCTACAAAATATTACCTATAGAATATGAAAAATATTTTTATAATTACATACCTAAAACTTAATTGTAGATTGCGTATTTAAACTAAAGTAAAACATTTAAACATTTGTCACAATTATAAAATTCTCTGATAATTATTAATTCATAAAAATAAAATTAAAATGATGTTTTCGTTTAAAATACAAGAACGAAGAACACTTTAAAAAGTATATGAATGTAATAGTATTAATTATTTAGTCTGAACTGTTAAACAATATAAAATGTAGTGTGTGGTGATAAGTAAAGTCTGTTTAATAGTGGTGGTATATGTATGAAATATGTGCAAATAGGATATTTATAACAAAGTGCAAATTATGCTATTAAATTTTGGTAGAACTGTGTGAAATTTTCTTGATCGTTTTTTGAATTTATTGCTTGAGAATTTTTTTGGATTTGGATAGTTTCTAAAAATCCTCTTTTACTGTCTTTTATTTCAGTACCTAAAATTTCTACATTATCAAAATCAAATTTGTTCAAAGACCCATAGTTAGTAATATAAACTCACCAACTTATAAACTATCAAAATTTTTAGTAGAGGCTTTAAAAAATATAACTGGACAAAACGAATACTTTGTTAAAGATAGCCGGAGCTTCCATAAATTTATTACAATGCAAAATATTCCAAAAAATCATGTAATAATTTCATAAGATGCTAAATCACTTTTTACTAATATACCTATTGACCTAGCACTTAAAACAATCACAAAAAAATGGCCTTTAATAGCACATTTCACTAATTTACCTTTTAATGAATTCTAACAAGCCACCAAAATGTGTTTAAATGCTACTTATTTTAGTTCGAGAACAAAATATACAGTCAAATTTTTGGCATAGCAATGGGCTCTCCAATATCTTCTACCATTGCAAACCTAGTACTGGAGGATCTAGAAGAAGAAATTATAAAACAGCTTAGCTATAAACCCGTATTTTTTAAAAGGTATGTTGACGACTGTATAATGTGCCTTCCAGAAAACAAAATCGACGAAACACTAAACAAATTTAATTCCTACCACCCCCGTCTACAATTCACAATAGAGAAAGAAGTTAACAACACCATATCCTTTCTTGATTTGTTAATTACTTACAATGATAAAGGAGAAACCACTACCAACTGGTTCAACAAAACAACCTGGAGTGGTAGATATCTTAATTACAAATCTAACACCCCTGTGAGGTATAAGAAAAATATGATTAACAACCTTGTCGACCGAGCAATGCATTTTTCACATAATAAACATAAACCAAAAAATCTTAAGAAAGTTAAAAATATTTTAAAGAATAACGACTACCCAAAAAGTTTCTACGAGCCAGTTATAAAAACAAAAATACACAAAATATTTAATAACTACGCTAATAAAAAATCAAACGGAATAGACAACAGAATTAGTATCGACTACACCCCGGGACTATCCGAAAAACTAAAAAAATGTTTACAAAATCATAATATTCAAGTTGTACATAAACCAAACAATTTTACAAAAACCTTTTTTACAAAATTAAGACCAGAAATAGAGCAAAAGTACAAAACACACACCATATACAAAATAAATTGTAGCGATTGTCCCGGCGTGTATATCGGAAATTCCAAGCAATACCTCCATAAACGAATATACGAGCATAAATATTCCATAAAAACTAACAACAAAAGCAATTAGGTCATATGGTCATGCGGTCATATGGTCATGTGGTCATATGGTCATGTGGTCATATGGTCATATGGTCATATGGTCATATGGTCATGTGGTCATGTGGTCATGTGGTCATATGGTCATGTGGTCATGTGGTCATATGGTCATGTGGACATGTGGTCATGTGGTCATATGGTCATGTGGTCATGTGGTCATATGGTCATGTGGACATGTGGTCATGTGGTCATGTGGTCATATGGTCATGTGGTCATATGGTCATATGGTCATGTGGTTATGTGAGCAGGGAGATTAAATTTGGTATATAAGGAACCTACATATATCCGGACATGTGTTGATGCGCAACCCTGCCGACCTAGGTCGGATAACAAAACAGTTCCTAAACCAGAGAATGTAAGCGATATGGCGGTGTCCGACATATTCGACTATTTTCGGTAATATACGCCCCACTCTGTAGGATACATAAGGGAACAGATTTTCGTATTCAATTTATTATTTGACGGTAGCTAGAACGGTAAACATGAGCGTCTCCAAGGTGATTAACGTTTCTCAACTTCTTGGGAATAAAGTGAAACCGACAAATGAGCGATTTGGATTATGGCTGTTGGCAGAAAATATGTGCAACAATGATCTGGTGACAGATATTGGTAATATTTGTTATGTCGAAGGCGAAAAGATGCTGACTGGCGGACTACACACACCAATTACAGAACCATTTTGTGACAATATAATGTTGGTTAAAATTTGCGACCTTTCTGACACCGAACAAGCATCTGCAAACAAACGGATGTTTATCCTAAAAAGAAATTTGTGGTGCATTTAACAGCTATCTACGAAGAAAGTTCAACCGATTTGTTTCCGCTAGGCATGGTGTTAAAGCTAAGCTTCCGTTTTCTCTGGAAAGCAGTAACAAGATAGGCCAGAGAGTAAAAGAAATTATCGGAAAAGAAGACATCGAATGCATTAATAAAAAATTCCAAAATCCTATATGTGTTCCATACAAAGTGGAACTAGCAGATGTTAAGTTGGAAACTTTATTGGAGGAACTACCAGATATATTAGACGAAGTCGAAAAGATTATTTCTATCTTTTGACATGGATGTAACCCAAGATTTTGCAGGCATATTTAGCAAGATGGAGATGTGTAATTATTTAACTACAAACCATAACTTTTGCTATAAGGGCGAATACGAAGAAAAGTGTAATATTATAGTTGACAACGATAAAACTGCGGGGTTGATTGTTTAACATGGCTAACAACCAATGCAAGAATTAAGATTTACAACAAATTTGTGTGCCAGATAACAAGTCCTGGTGTTAATAAACAACTTGGCAATCATATACTAGATTTTTACGTTGTCCAGATGTACGTTTAAGGAAACATTTGCGTCTACTTTGGCCAAAGAACATGGTATTACGCGATTGGAAGCGACAATATACAACTGTGCAATTGGAAGCTATGTCAGTGCGGAACGGTGTATAAACCCTTAAAAGACTGTTTAACCTTATTGGAAGATAGTAAGTTATACTTCCTAAAGGCGCCAATGTACTCGGTACCACTTACCAAAATGTGGAGTAAGCTATCGGACAAGCTACAAAATAGCTGCTGTTTAGTGTATAATAACCTGCTACAGTACGTGTATTGGGGGAATGGTAATACAAAGAAATTGACGGGCTTGCAAATTAAGTTGTCCAAAAACCAGAGGAAAAGGAAAATTGATAAAGTATGTGCTTTCGGCTTTTAGTTTTAACTATTTACCTGTAAATTATTTGGAGATAGTATAGGAAGATGTCCAAGATAAAATAAAAATCTTACACAAGTGCTACATTAAAGCAGGTAGTACATATTTTACACAATCTGCACACCATATTCTACAATTCCAAAAGAAATAGTAATTTCGGACTTGGGATTGATAGATACGCCTAACATTCGTCCAGAGGTTGTACGACAACGCGTAAATATTGGTAGTAAACTCTATCCGTTTACGCTAAAGGAAATTACCCCATTATGTATACCATACGCTGTAAGTGGAAGGAAAAGACAACTGGAATTAGAGGAAATGGATGCAAAAGGCGAAAATTGGACTACATGGAAAACACTGCGACAATACGCGATCAATACAAAGATGTGTTAGACAAAGAACATCTTATTAGAGAAAATGAGGAAGAATTAAAAGATTATTTTATGTGCCGATGGACTGACTTAGATACATCTGGTTTCTACAAGTTGTATGCATTTGCGGTTAGTAAGAAAGACTCTTTTAGTTATGTAGGCGTTCTTGCAGAAAAGGATGGTACTAAATCCGTATACTTTTAAAAGGTTATTCTAAAACGTATTTATCAAAATGGCAGATAACAAAGACGAACTAAGGAATGCGGGTTTCGTAATCTTTGCGTACACCACACGCAAAGGGGTCCGTTAAACATTGTATATTTGCCTAGTAAAGAACCTTTCGGATCATTTAAAACCGAGGGTCTTACAACCTATAACAACCATATATTCCCAAAAGTGGTGGACATGCAACTACGCAACAGTCTGTGGGAGAATAAGGATTTCCTCCAATACCGACAAGAAGAAGTCGATCAAGCTAACAGGATACGTATGCAGGATATAGTGGGAAAGCTGCGATTAAAAGATTGTCGCAAGCTGCAAGAATTACACGAAGGAATGGATCTAGTTGTCGGCGGAATCAAAGACTTTAAATATAGAGGCAAACTTCGGTACATTTTACAATTCGAAAACCTAGACGGTCTCTATGTATCAAACTATTGGTTAGAAAAGGAGATAGAGGAGTTGGGTATCGATTTAAATTTTAAGCTGCGAATAAAATTAGATAAAATTAAAGCCACTCTAAACAAACATAAAGAAAGGACTGTCTTCTGTGTATAACTTTGTATTAAAATTAAGTTTAAATGACCCCATGCTTGGCATTAAATATTTTTAAATTTGTTATGTATAATGTCGGAATAAACATTTTATAATAGTATATAACATTGTTCTTTATTTATAAAAGGCTGTGACGTTACCACGAAATAGCAGTCGCACAGAGAGGGGGCGCATGGGCAGCGCGCATGGGCAGGGGTGCGTACGCGTAGGGGTGCGCATGGGCGGGGTGTGCATGCGCAGGGTGCTCATGGGCAGGGATGTGTCTGGGCGTACACGAGGGAAGCGGATGTTAACAGTCACCAAGCATCCAATTCTTTATTTGGATGGTATCGAGTACTTGCCTGCGTATGTATCCGGAGTAAAAATACGATTTGCATACGCAGCTTATTAATAAAATTAGTTTATCGAGGAAGATGACAAAAGGTACATCATTCCTAATAGTACAACAATTACGCATGGGGCGTAAAGATATAAGATAGTTCTTTATATTTGTATATATTAGTTTTAAGATTCCATATTTTTAAGTTCTTCTCCCACCTTCCAAATCCTTCCGGCTTCTATCCTGGTTGACAGAGTATACGTGTTATCTCCACGTGGTATTCGCGGGACACGGCGGTTTTAGATTTCTCGGGCGATGGTTGGCTAAGGCATATGTCTTGGTTAGCGAAAAGGTTTTAAAGATGGAGTTAAATAAAGATGGGTAAAATTAGTCTTTAAAACGCATAACTTTGTATGGGTGGTTCTATTTAAAATCTGTTTACAGATTTGGGGTCCCTAGAAAAATTTAATATTAGTTGATACCTAGCAAAATATATTTATCTTAAAAGAGTGACTACCCGCGTATAATAAATACAATATAACACTTCTCGATAAAAACTTGTAGGAAAATTAAAGACGTATTTAATGGGGATCCAGTATTAGAATTTGTTGGTAGTAATGTTAAGTCCTACTGTATTGTAGGCGAGAAAGATACGATTAAAAGATTAAAGGGTCTCACGAATTGTAGTTAAGTAAAACCGAGGGTCTTACAACCTATAACGAGCATATACCTCCAAAAGGAATGGACATGTAACTACGCAGCAGTGCGCGGAGAGAATAAGAATTCTCTCCAATAAGAAATTAAAGTTTCCATGTACGTAGCACCAGCCATTGGGTAATGGTCGAAATGTGGAACCTATAAAGACGATTATTAATTGTGGTTTAGAAAATAGTAGTTTTCGTGGACTAAATAAAATAGCTTAGACTGGTTAATGTATATGGTTACATATTCTCGTACACATCCACAAACATCTGTTTACGTCCACAATGGCGATACCGGTAGTTTTTGTTTAACAAATAGTAAGAAAAATACGTCAGGTGTTAGTGCGTGGAAGCCCATAGGATCGTTGGATTCAAAAAGAACGGTGCGTATGGTGGTCTCCGTTAGAATAATCGAAAGTGGTTAATCAATCGTATTAGATGTTTAAATAAGCGAAAGTGTAAAGGCCTACATAAACAAAGATTTAATTATCCGACAAAATGTACGCGATGTGCTACACTTATAAAGAAAGTATGGAATGGTGCTTTTTAGCGGCCCTAGCTGTAAAAAGGGTGACTGACTTTTCCAAGCAACTACAAGAATAGCAGTAGCGCAGAGAAGGGGTATGCATGTATTATACAGTTGCTACAAAATATGTTAGTTTACGCGTAGCTCGGATGTGTAATTGATCACGACTTAAAGATCCCTCGGAGGTTTAAAAATTCTCGGCCTATTGTCGTTTGAAAAATGTTTGTAAATTATCAGAACAGGAGCGGGTCGAAGTTTAATGGATGATTGACTGAGTATTTGCTACCTTTTACGAGTGAATTGGAAGTTGACAGACATCGAGCATCTAATTCTCTATTTGGACGATATCGAGTACTTACCGGTTCTAGAAATCATTACATGCGGCCGACCGCTATGCGAAAGTGTAAAAGCCTACAGAAGCATAATTATCAGACGAAAAGTGCGCGATGTGCTATAGAAAGTATACAAAAATGGTGCTTTGCCCAGTCCTAACAGTAAAAGGAGAGTGACTTTTCTAGCAATTACAAGAATAGCAGTAGCGCAGAGAAGGGTATGCATGTATTATACAACGCATTGTTGCTATAAAATATGTTAGTTTACGAGAAGCTCGAACGTGCACAAATTAAATTTTAATCTATAATTAACCATGGTCGTAAAATGGGAAATTAATGGTTAATTTAATACTGCTAAGCATATACTTTCGCTTGGTGATTCATTTGGAAAATATTCAAGCCCACCTAAAATATGACGTAGAAGTTATTTAAAATTAAATTGTTGTAAGTATCCTGTAGACAACAAGTTGGTATTTTCTTAGTAATGGTTTAAAGTGTTTTTGGTTATAGTAGCACTGCATCTTCTACAGCACGACTTGCACCCAATTTGTGTGCGTGTGCTACCACCCTTTGGATTTTTAATATGCATGCGATCTGTATAACATGGAAGACGTTTTCTGGTGTTTCTACTAACTGCATTCGCAGCATGGACAAAGCGAACCAGGGCGCATACATTGGTGCTAAATGTATTGGACGAGCTGCGAGGATCATAACGTCATTTAGTTCCCCGGTGAATCCTCAACTTCCTTCGGTGGTCTTCGAAACCTTCGGTTTGCATTCTATAAGGAACATAAGCAGGTACGCTGGAGTAAACTTTTTAGTTATAAGTTAGTTCGCTTACAAGTCAAGTCTTATAGTGCGGATTTTGTTTTGTACTAAAATGGTATCTGCAAACGTTTTAAGTGCGATCGGGGACTAAAATACCTGGAAAAATGCTCTCAAACGGTACCAGAACAAATGTCGTGGTGTAACATCGTCCACGGTTAAGCCGTCCGCAGCAAAGTACTTAAACTGTGGGACTTGCGGTTTCGCTTTTACGAGAATGGACAACTTACTGCGACACAAGGAAAAACAGCACGGTATGTCATTAAGCCTTAAACGTTCAGCTCCGCCAGCTGTTAAAGGACCTTGTACGAAACAACCACGAATTATGTGTAAAGTATGCGATTTTGAAATGGAAAAGAATACATATGCCGCACACTTGAGAAGCAACAGACATAAAAATGCCACAGTTACCGCTACTAGCGACGATGGTGTAGAAATGGTTAGTACAGCGTTTAACAACCGTATGGCTAGCTATCGCATAAAGAACGCCAGTCTCGACGATTGGGTGCCTGAGTTTCTTTGGAAGCAGAAAGAACGATTTATTCGATTACTTAATAAAAAAGAATACAACATATAATCCGGAAAATACGTACGAGGTCTTAAACATCATTCCTAATAGTACAGCAACCTAATTAAGGTAGGTCAGTAAGCAATATTTAATTGCTGTTAATTGACTAGCATTTAGCGTACTTTCCTATTTAAAACCCATTACATTGAATGTGTTTACCTCCACGTGGTGTCGCTGGACGGTAAAACATATTGTTAGGTTAACGATAATATGTCTTATTAACCGAAAACACGTTTCCTCTTTTTACATTAATCTCTTTTTGTTATAGCTCTATTTAAACAACACATTAATCTTTTTGTTACAGGTTAAACTAGTTGGATTCGGGTACACACCGGAAATAATGTTATACTTTGTAAAATTGTAATTAGTTTATTAAACTGTAAATTGGATAAAATAAATTTTCGCATGCTTAATTTATGTTAATACTGCTACGTGTTTGGTTAAAGGATTGTAGATATTAAAAAGGAGAGGTGATTAGAAATTGATCTTAGTACAAAATCTTAAAATTGGGGTAGCTCCTTAGGGATGATGCAATCTGAAAAATTCCTAGAGATTCGGGTAGCTGAGAAAAAATTTATAAGAACGCTCAAAAGTCACTACAGGTAAGAAATCTTAAAATCAGGGTAGCTGCCTTGGCGGTGATGATATCTTAAAAATCTTAGAAATTCGGGTAGCTGAGAAAAATTTATAAGAACGCTCAAAAGTCGCTACAGGTAAGAAATCTTAAAATCAGGGTAGCTGCCTTGGCGGTGATGATATCTTAAAATTCTTAAAGATTCGGGTAGCTGAGAAAATCTAATGTTAATTGATACCAAACAAGGTAGGTTTATCTCGAAAGATGCATTGGCTAGACGAAGAAAACTAATTGGTTCAGATGAAAGATAAAAAAATGGCTAGTCGAAGAAAACTTTTGGTTCAGATGTGGGAGGAAATGAGGATGCTCATTTATCTCGAAACATAAAAATTTAAGATAGGTTTATCTCGAAAGATGAAAAATGGTTAGTCGAAGAAAACTTTTGGTCCAGATGTGTGGGAAATGAGGGATTCTGGGGGAAATGAGGCGGTGGATGCCCCAATTATACTCTACTCTTGGAATATATCGCAAAGTAAAAGAATGTCGCATTTTAAATATAGGTCCGCGTAGTCGCCTAAATTTTTGCATTTAAAAGTGCTCCATACGGTTTGCGCATGAATATATTCCGATTCTTCAATATGTGATTCATTAAGATTGCTATCAACAACATTCTATAGGAGGAAGATTTTCTTCGCTTAATTTCAAAATGTCATCCAAATACTCGTAGGGAAAAATACCTTTGCGCATTAGCAATTTAATGCGATCCGGGTTTAGTGAACTAAATTCCTTTTTTAAAACTTTAAAGTCATCGAAAGACAACTCGCATGCTAATTTTTCCAATGACATTGCCATAAAGCGAAAGGAATCTATGAATCTGAACGTCACATTTGCGTCGTTGTATTTTTTAGAAAATGTTATGTATTTTTCATTATTCAAGGGTATTATATTCATGGGGCCTTCGAAAGCGTTAGCAAGCTCTTTAATAATAAAATGAGCATCATAATTGCTCAAATTATGATAGACTACGGAATAATTGGAAATAACCTAAAATTTAAATTACAGCTGCTATGCGCAACACCTCTTACAGAACCATTCATGTGATCGTGATCGATAACCTTTCGTCGTCCGGCAAGAAATCGACCTCGCAAATAAAGCACGTTTTTGCCGTCGAGGCATCTATAGAGGACGTACCAGGCTCGTTTTAAAAATGCGCTCCCATAACATATGGCAATATGTTTTAATTGTCGCACAAACCAAGAAATGCAGTCTGTGCCTGTGTATGAGCTGTAATATGAAAGAGATTCGTCATATCCACAATAAAATAATATCCTATTGAAAACGGAATATGTTCCTGGTATTTGAAAGTGCGTTCTGATTCGGAAGCTCGATCGGTTTTTTTAATAAGGCATTCTATGTCGGAATAAACCACCATCGGCACAGGTATTTTATACCTAAAATCTTTAAATTGTAAATATTTGTTTTTTTCGGAAGGTAAAATAACACGACACTCGTTAAGTTTTTCGCATACTTGCTCGTGGACATCGAGACGTTTGCGATCGTAAAAATAGGAGAGACATCTATCGCATACGTAAAAGTGGCCCGTATGTTTAGTTAATTGACCTCTCACAAGTGAGGCTAAATTTTTTATAAGACAATAATGATATCTAACGCCCCGTTTATAATCTTTAATATTTTTTTTTAATTCTTCCAAACTTTTTCCAACTTTATCGGCCTCGTCGCCGCCGTCGTCGTCGTCGTTGCCGTTGACGTCTTCGCCGTCGTCAGAATTAAATTTTGACGACTCGTCGATATACGCATCTTCAACAATCAACAGATTAACGTGTTTATCTCGTTTTTGCTAGTTAATTGTACCGGTGTTACAATGTATCGAGCGCGTTTTAAAATAAGAGCAAAAACATTTACAGAAATATCATTCTGCTTTTTGAATTTCGATATATCCGATATAGGCATGGGGCTGACCAAATTTTTCATATTAAAGATTTCTGCAAAATGCGGATACGAAGTTGTGCGATTAGCATGCTTACCTGCTGTAGGCTTAATTATTCCGGCTAAAACGCTCCAATAAAAGCATGAAAAATCATTGTTTCTAATTTTTAAACAGGGCTTTTTGTTTTGAATTGCGATAGGAAGAGGCATGAAACAACTCGCGTGAAACATATCATAGCATTTATTAATATTAACATTTAGAAATAATATTTCGGATAGCGTGAATCCTGACCCGTGCATTGCGTCGTTCTCTATTTTATCCAACAAGCGTGTTGCGATATTGCACGCAAACCACTCGTTAAACTTCTCTAAATTGCCGAAACAGATTAAAAGTTGGGCGTCGAAAAATAACTAGTTTGAAACTCATTTTCGTTACGCGCGACGGAAAATTTGAAAAATCGCACGCTAACACGACATTAATTTTAAGGTTTACCGAGTGATTTTTAAAAATCGTATACAATTTGGATAAAATTAGTTTTTTACAATCTTGGATAAATAAATTAAGATCTTTATGTGCAACATTAATAATTTGAGCTGTTTGAATTCTCGATTTAAACGCAGACACGATTGGCTTCAAACCAATTCAGAATGTTGAGGCGTGCTCGAGAATACATCCATTGTTTAGGAACATTCTGCCGCAGTAGTTTTTTTAATAGATTTTTAAATAGCATTTTATATCTTTTCATATGGCATAGAAGATTTTCGAATAGATTCAGATAACTAGCCGAGAGCGAAGAAGTTTGTTTCACCGTTCTTAAAATCGATTCGGTGTTGTGAATGTGTGATTTTAATATTCGAACCCAATTGCGAAATACTTTAGTTTTACGACATTTCGTTAAAATTGCGTGCACTTTTCGATACAACTGTAGCATCTGATCACAACACATCGAAACGCCCGCGTCCGCTTCGATTTTTCTGTTAGTTAACATTTTTTTTCGTATTTCAATGCCAACTTTCTGTATTTTGAGCCGTGCAATTTTACTAATACGTTTGGCGTATCGTCTTTGGGCGATAAATCGCAGGACCATAAAATGGCTTCTAATTCGGCATGCAGTTTCCGTTTTATTCTAACAAGTTGTACGAGTTTAAAAATCTTATACAAAAGGATAAGTCCAGAGCATATTTTTCTGAATCTGTAATTTTTAGATGATTTTATAGAAAATACATCTGTCGTTCTAACACATTTACTATAGACAAATAAATCGCCGATTTCATGCAAGCGCATGCGGAGGGTTTTCTACAAATCAACAAAGAATTAATAAATTGAGTTGAAAACACGAATTCTCTATTTTTAAGTCCACGTATAGGCAATCGGTTCTTAGAGTTGCATAAAAGAAAATGTCACTTTCACATTTATACTGAAAATTATACACTGTTTTTAATGGTGATACGGCAGATTGATCTACAAATCCAAATAACCTAATACCGGCCGAGATGCTTTCGCTAATATTATAAAATGCCTTTCGGTCGTAATTACATAAATTAAAAAGCTTTTCTTTCATACGAGACACGTCGGTGAAGCAAAACGCTATTGTGTTAGAATACGAATCTTCTAAGCACGTTAAATTATCGAACAAATTAAACTGCATGCAAAATAGAAAAAGGGCTCGAGACCCAATCAAAAACCGTCCCGATATTTAAAGTCTTTTAAATAAGCAGGCAATTCCTTGCATGCGATTCTATAAAATTATGTGGATAATCCGCAATTAGCATATCACGATTGTAATGGGTTGCTGATCTAATTCTATATTCAATACTCATAACTTTAAAAAATCAAGATGTAAAAATACTAAAATTATAAAAATAAATTACCATGTATAGGTAGGTATTCTAGTGTGATGACGATACGGATGGCTTTTTTTGCTCTTGCCGTTCTTGATTTTCCTTGGGAGGATCCGTGAGGGCCGATGATGGACCCTTTTGTTTTTCGCCCATGCAGCAGAAGGAAATGCTCGCAGCAGGATTAGGTTTACCTTTAAAATAAACGAATTTCGTATTAGTTTTTTAAATAAAAAATTAAAAAATTAAATACTAACCAACTTCGAACGATCCTAGGTAGTGCAAACAAAGGCATTCCTGTTTATTCAGCTCCTCGATATCTTTGTCGCTAATTACGTCCGCGATTCTCTGCGGAAGGAACACAACGCATTCTTTTAATTCGACGAGAATGAGCCGAGAATTCTTTTTTGACTGAAGAGATTTGATGCTTAAAACCTGATAAGGGCGCTGTAGCTCGAGATCTTTGACTTTTACGGTCTTCTTCCTATCGATGCGGCTTACTGAATTGATTTTTTTATTTAACTCCATATTTTATTTCTAATTACGAATATAATTACATAAAGTTAAAAAATATATTTACAATTATTACCTGTTTTTGAATGCAAGCTGCACGATGACAAACACGTTGTACGACTCTCAAACTTATATTTTACAAGATAAAATCCTTACAAGGGACCCTCTATTTATATCGCTCCGAATAACGTACAATTTATTACGCATCTAATTTGCGATCCCAAGCACATACACGATTATGACATTAACGATAGCAATTCATTAGAATTAAATAGCATTGCCCTTGTCTGGACAAAAAAAGCGCTCATTCAAATTAAAACGTCATCTTTTATTATGCGGATATTGAAATCGCATAAAATTAATGATGCATATTTTTATTCAAAGATGTAAGTAACTAAGACATTTTCCCCGACTCGGCATTGATAAAAGAATATAAAAAATTTCAATCGTCTATATTTCTAGGATTTATAAACCCATATTTGTTAAAAATAATGGGTTCCTATATAATTAATGATTCAAAACGATGTGTACTGAAATTAAAACTTACTCACGAATGATGTAATCATGAACTACAGTATTTTCTTAACGCGTTCCAAGAAGCTATCTTTTATGCATACAATGTTTTAATCAAAAGCGATTCCCCGACTTCGATAATAAAAAATAATTATACAAACATACTCGATCATTTATATTTTAACTTCCGCTTCATACAATGAATGTATACTATACAAAATTTACGACCACTTTTTATTTCTCGGCAAATTTTCGTCATCGTATATGCTTTGGTTCATATAATGCACACAAAATTAAGGAAGAACTTTTTTATTTTTCAGCAACGATACACACGTCATCGAACCATTTATACCGAAACAATTACATTACTGAACAATTCAATATACACCTTCATATTTTCTCATTAAAAAAACGCGATACAAACGCCCAGCCGTATTCTCCTTATACTTCATCATAATTGCCTACGACATATCGAGCGTAACATTTTTCAAATTATTAAAAGATTACTTAAAACGTCTTGCACGTGTCCGATGAGATAATCGTGACCCCGTTTTTTTTCTCTTGCCCGACGATCTGAAATCTCTGCGTTATTTTAAATACTTCATCATAATTGCCTACGACACATCGAGCGTAACATTTTCAAATTATTAAAAGATTACTTGAAACGTCTTGCACGTGTGTCCGATGAGATAATCGTGACCCCGTAGCCATACTATCGTTATCCTCAAACCTAACTAATACTAACACACACACACCTACACATACATGACCTTCACACATACATACTTCTCTTTTCCATAATACACACACCCTTTACAAGATATTTATGACCCTTTAAAAAGGGCTGTCGCAGCTTCTCCATAGTTATTCTACTTATATATATATATATATATATATATATATATATAAAAGAAACTAATAATTAAGAAGTTATTAGAAATATTAGGAAATGTGCAACAATGTAATTGAAGCACATTTTTATTCAGTTTGTTAACGTTTATGTGAACGGAAGCGCTACTTTTTAGCACAAGGATAAGTGACACTACAGATGTCAGGTCACAGGCGGTCGTAGACAGTCACGTACCAAGATTACTGTGAAGTAAACTCGCAACAAAGTAGTTATGAATAGATTTAAGATAGCAACAATGTATTATGAATAAGAGTCAAGTGTAAGCAGACATTAGGTCTGCAAGTTCCCACAGAAATGTAAGGGGGTAGGGATGTTATAAAAGGCCCGGGAGCTCCACTCACAGTCAGTTCATCAATCGTTCAACTTTAACATTGCAGTTCGTAAATAACTCACTTGTACAATTAACTAATAATTTTCGACTTAGAATAATTCATTCAAGATTGTCAAAATTCAATGTTAATTTCTGTTTAACAGATAAATGTGTTAAGAAGTTCAAGAAGTTTTTTAAAAAGGACCGCTCGCAGCCACGAACCTTAACTAGCGTCATAACATAAAAATACAAAATTGGTAAGCAAATATAACATCTTAGCATCTAGATACTTACTTAATGGTTCATCTTAAATATGTACAAAAAAAAACATAAACTTTACAGTAATTCAAGGAAAAGGAATATTCATAATTTATGCATTCTACATTTGTGAAGTGCATCTCCTCAAAAAATAGTGTAACTTTAAACTTATACACTCTAACCTAAATTAATCAAGTATTAACTACTTTTAAATTGATGCGCAAGTCCTTTATGTTAATATCTATGCCAAAAAGACAAAAGAACTAGTAAAACAAACTCTAAAACTAACGTTGATTAACTAATTTTTAATATGAAGGATGATTACATAGTCGTTCGTGCATTGTGATTGTGAGTTTTGTAACGTGACTTTGGTAATTTACTTCATAATGACGAGTGATAACATTATGAACAGCAAATGAAATGTTTATTTTTCACAGTAGCATTAAACAATAACGAAAACAGAAAACTGTACCTTGAACTATCGGTTTCGTATCATCTTATGGATGGGAAAATGCGGCTGCATTTTTCTGTTGGCTGGATGCTGGAACCTCGAACTTAACTCATACTAGCACAGAAAGCATTTTTAGTAGCGCGACTTTACAACATGTCTCATCGGTAAGAAGATGTATTCAATCTGTTTCTTTCAATGCACGGCTTCTATTTTATAAACACAGAACCGTGTATGGAGGTAGATATTTGGCTTTCAAAGTTATCGCCAAAGAATCAAGTGTGCAGAATTCCCAGACAGCAGCTGCAAAAATCTACAGCTTGACAACAATGAGATAACGCAATTAACAAAAGATTTTTAAACAAAGGAAGGCAATCTTATTACTTTGAAACATCGTAACAACTGCAGGATACCAGATAACCAGCCCATTATAAGTGTTTATTTATTAGGCAGATAGTTAAGTGGCCTTATCTTTTAAAGAGAGAAAGCTGTGAATTTATGTGCAATAACTTAAATACTTTACACTGTAAAGTATTTAAGTTAGACTTTTTATGAGGCGCTTCTTAATACATGTAAAACAAGGTAGCTGGAAATTAATATTTATATGTAGCATGCTGAAATCAATCGATTTCGGAAATTTAAAGTAACAAGTAACTTACTAACCCACGTGCGGTTGCATACTAACGAACGTCCATTTACGTGCAGTTGGTACGGCACCGCAGAGGTAATTTACAAGGATATATGTAGTTACATAAAGAGGGACGGCCATTCGCATGCGATTTGTGCGATTACACTTCATTACAAAAAAGTCATTTACAAATGCATATGCAGTCGCATAGTAAAGAATATCCATTTCCATGCTATTTGTCTGATTATTCAACTGCACAAAAAGTGATTTAAAAAGACATACGAATACATACTAACAGACGTGATTTCGCGTGCATTTAATGCGATTATGCTGTCTCAGGATAACGTCACTTTCAAAGACGAACACATTCACAGTCCCCGGGAAACATACAATTGTTTTCATTATGTGATTATTTTGCATCTAAAGGCACACGTGTGGTCTCGCAATAACAAGCGCTTATTTACATGGAATTTTTTGTGATTATTCCGAAACAAGAGATAGTACTGTACAAGTACATTTGGAGGCATTTTACTTTAAATAGAAATCATCGTCATTTGACAGATTGCTCAGAAATGAAATAGCAGCGGTGTAGTTGACTTATTATGGTGCGATGGTTAGAAGGCTACGTTTTAAAAATGTTTTCTCATACAAAGGTGCGACTTGTATTAGTTCGAAAGCATAGCAGAGTAATTAGAACTTAGTTGCATGATATAGAGTTATTGGATGCTGATGATTATAATGCTATGGTTGATTACAAAACTCTACGCCACTAATGCTTGGAAAATGCTACACTTAAATATATACAATTATTGTGCGCCTATTGACAGCGGTCGTTCTTAAAGTGAAATATCTTTACGATGGGCATTTGCCTGCAATTTGTATAATCATGTTGTAATATACTGGGTGCTTCAGAAAAATGTATACACACTTTGAACTTCCATAGAAAATTTATTTACCGTTCTACAAAGTTAAATTTCAGGAAAATAGAAAGCTGAAAGTCCAATGTAAATGAAACATAAATAACAAATGTTAATACTGTTCAAATTGGTGACCTGCAGCATCAATACAATTCTGAGTACGAGTCACCACAGATTCTGTACATCGTATCAAAACGTCCAATGAGATTTCTCTACACACTGCTTGAATCTCATTCCAAAGAATGTCTAGGTTACGTGGTTTACGTTTGTACACCTCATCTTTTACTGTGCCCCACAAGAAGAAATCCAGTGGTGTAAGGTCTGGAGAGCGTGCTGGAAACTCGATTGGCCCCCTGAGTCCTATCCACTGGCCCGACAAATTTTGATCCAGGAAATATGGAATCAGCAAGCATTGTTAGCTAATTAATACCAGTTACAGTGCCTTCAAATCGAAAAGGTCCAATGAGTCCCCTTGAAGACAAACCGCACCACACATTTACACCAGGCAAATTTACAGCTTTTTCAATTGTAATGTGAGGATTTTCTTCACACCAGTAAACACAATTGTGCCTATTGACAGTTCCATTAAGTTTGAATTGGGCTTCATCCGACCAAATGATGCTACCCATAAATCCCGGTTCACGTATCACCATCTCCTGAATCCATTCACAAAATTGCAACCTTCGATCTGGATCGTCGTCATTTAGCTGTTGCACCAGCCTTGGAATGTAAACACGATACTTGCCTCTCTTCAGAATGCGTAGCTCGCTGCTAGCACTTACATCACTTTCACGTGCCCCTTGCCTTGAAGATTTGTTAGAGAGCGTTGAAACAGTTCCAAGACTGTCGTTGATGACTCATCACTTGTAGCTGTTCGAGGCCGACCTGAATGACCTTTATGCACATCACACACTGTTCCATAAACTTTGAATTTGTCTCGTATGCGTGTAATTGTTAATCTTGAAGGTGGTTCTGTATCATACTCCCTTCTCCACTGTCTTTGAACTTCATTTACATTCTCAAACTTCCAGTACCACTTAATAACCTGCTTTCGTTCTTCAAAACTCAAACGTACGTCCGCCATGTTGATATTACAAATTCCAACTGATAATATAACATAGAGGGACGATTATGCTGGCACCTGGCGAAGAAATGTAACATTAGCCTTGTAGTGCGGGAAAACTACAATAGTTTAAAGTGTGTATACATTTTTTTGAAGCACCCGGTATATGGTATTCTGTTTCGATTTAAATTAGCTTATATATATTCTAGCTATTTTATCAATTTCAAATATTATTCATTTCTTATTTTTTTATTAGATTTAAATCATTATATTCATTTATGTGTATGTGATCTTATTTTTATGTATGTCACCTTACTTGCTTAAAATATAGTAAAATTGAGATGGTTTTAATAAACCAATGTTGTAAAAACTGCGAAATGGTCTTAATTTAATTTATTCAGTAAAAAAATAACATTGTTGCTCAAAATAAGTATAAATATCAGAATGTATTGTTACAGTTCAGTAACCCACAGTACAAAGTGTTAGTTAAGTTATTGGAACATCAGGCATTTCTATTTCAAACATAACTGTAGCGTAGTCCTTCCAATATTATTTGATCGTCTTCTAACTTCTTAATCAATCTAGTTAAATTAAATTCAACTACACCCACTATTCGTTTATTCACACGAATTTACACAAGAATGCGTAGCGCCTTAGATTCTTATTCTCTTCTGATGTTCTACATTTCAACTGAGTGTATACTTGTATTATCATTGTTTGATAAAATAAATATCATGTAAACCATTTACACTCATTGTATAACAATAGATATGAATCGTATTGGAATTGCGCTTTTATTAATGTTGTTAAATATTGTTTTTACATGTGTTTATTTATTTCTACCAAACCCTCACTCAATTTTAACTATTGTTTGTCTCATTTCCCTCCATGAAATACAATCCTCGTTCTCTGTCTTTCAAATGCATGCTACAATAATCCTTGAAATACACCACGACTCTCACCTAATATACACCCTATATCCATTCTATTCCAATCAATACATGTTTTAATAATCTTTCCTTGTTCCTTCATAACAGCTTGTTTGTAATCTCCCTATTTATGCTACCTCCATATTTAAATCGAAAACATACTGCTACTCACTCATACTTGTAAGTTTTGCTCCCACTTGTTTCGTCAGTTAATTTCATCTTCCTCTATCGCTATGCTACAATCAACCCGTCTTTGTTGTATATTGATCCGGCGGTTCCGTGGTGTAGTTGGTATGCGTGTGACTACTACGCCCAAGATCCCGGGTTCGAATTCCGACACGGTCCGCTTGAAAAATGTTAGGTGAGCATTTTTTACAAAAATACGCCCTCGTTCGGATGAGAGGTAAAACGGAGGTCCCGTGTGTGAGTGTTGTCACGCACGTTAAAGATCCCTACCTTGCTTAGAACAGCAAGGGTTCGGCAAAATTTAAAATTTTTAGTTAAAAAAAAACTCGTTTCTTGGCCAATGTAGTACCTTCCGGTGAAGCATTGGAAAATCACATGTAGGGTTGTATATTGATCCTACCAATTTCAAACGGTCACCCTCCTTTGTGGAAAAAATAATATTTTATGAGCTTGTTTATGCTGTTATCCTATAAGCCTTGAAATAAATGACTACTTGGAACGCTTTAAATGTTCGTGCTTCTCCGAACTGTAAATTGTTAAAGCTTGTTTATCGTAGCATTTGCTATAATTAATACCTAGAAATTCTCTCCCTTCTTCAAGTCTTAACTTTGAAACGTTTTACCACGGCTACCTATACATTAGGAAATATACACACGCTTAAATAATGTAATTAATCTTTCAGTTTTATTAAAATTACGCTAACCTAAATTAAAAAGCTCTTTAACTAAATGTCCATCAAACCTGATATAATTTACACTATACATTAAGGATGTTTCCCTTTTATTAAATATGCAAAATTAATTAGTTCTACTACCTAATCTATAAATATTTTAAAAATTCCTTGCGAATATTGGCAAAGTAAAATAAAGTAAAAATCTTACTCTAACTTTGTTAATTCTAACCCTAGAATGTTAAAAAGGATGTATTATATGTTCTCCAAGTTGTATCTACACGCGGCGGTTTATCCTACATTGTCAAATGACATATAATCAATCCTTACATAGAAATAACACAGAAATATATATATATATATATATATATATATATATATATATATATAGATTGCTGTGATTCCCGTCCTGTTTTCGAATTGCCCACGTTCTGTGCCAAGAATTGCTGTGATTCTCTTGTCCGGTGAATCTCTTCTGATAATTGCCTCTTGACTCTTCCCGCCTCGGCTTCTCACCTAGTTAAAACTTTCATCCTGATTCATAAAAAAAAAACACATTCCTACCACAAACATCAACGTTAACTCTATTACACCAATATTCACAATACAGTAAAATTTCAAAATTAAATTTCAGCATAAATTTCAGCATCATAAGATTTCAAGTTCAAATTTGTCATTTTAATTTGCATCCGGAATTAGAGTCCTTGTAGGATGCATACTAATTAAGTTAACAATATTTGCAGACCTGAGTCTGAATAAAAGGGAACATCTCCCACCCCTTTACGTTAATTTAACAGGTTAGTCTAATTGAGCTCAAAGACAGACCCAAATTTTCATCATAATCAAAAACATAAACTTGATAAATACTCCTTTCTTCATATACAAGAAAATTTTACCTTAAAATTCAAAATTTGTTGTTTATACAAATTTACTACGGTCCATCTTTATCAAACGAATTATAAAGATATTCAACACACACCAAAACATCTAAGATCGAACAACAATGCATAAGTTACCTGAAGGTTAATGCACTCGTGGCTCCAATGTACAACGTCCTTGCTAATTCCACCATTCCAGCTGGGTTATGTTTACGTCCTCGGATTTCTGGCCGCATTTTAAAATTTTCTACACCACCATTCGTCTAAAAGGATTCAGGGCTTCTCAGAAACTCATCTATCTTGTTTTGTGGATCCAATCACGTTTACGAATAACACTTGATTATTAACACTCCCGAAAAATAGCAATGAAATTCATAATACTTTCACGCTATACCAAAACTGCATACTTCTATTTATTTATTTACCGTTACTAATTTGGATAATTGGTACAGTAATATCCGCAAATATAACTAGACTTTATTACCTTTATCTATCTTCTCTAAGTGCATTAATGCATAATAACTTTTATCGTAGCACGTAATCACCATGTATTCTGCTTGAAGTATCGAATAAAATCAAAAATAAAAGAGAGACCGCTTGAAGTATTGAATATAATCAAAAATAAAAGAGAGCTAAACACCTATCAGCACGGGTTTATATAATGGCTCGCTTGCAAGTCGAATTTGTCCCGCGACGGACGATTTTCAGAAATTCGCATTCTACTTTCCCTTCCGATGGCGCGGCACAATGATTCTACTGAAATTTGCACTCGTCCGAGTTCAAATCTAAGAAGTTTCCACATGCCTCGCAACACGTCCGCGAACAACTCATTAATTTTATATAGAAATTGTTATGCTTCCACCTCTCATGTTTGCATCTTATTTCAACCTTACTCGCCAATCTAGTCTGTTCGTTCTATCTACAACCTGTGCTCTTGTTTTACATATTTCCCCTCATTTAACTACCAATGCATTCCCTCTCGCTTGTCTTTATACCACAAACATGCTTTCTTGCTTGCACTCATATAGCTTAAAGCTTATCGACTATCATATACATCGTTATTTTTGTAGATGTTCTTAGTTCTAATACGCTGAAGGCTTTTACGTGACTTCCCCACGTCGTTATAATTTCTCGATAGCTTTAGTACTTGGAAAGATTAAATTAAATACAAGTTGAACATTTTAACTCGGCTTCTTTTTATAGAAAGCGTCCAGTGAATAATCTAAACCCCTTATTTTTAACGAAACGAATAAATTTTTATGCTCCATGGTTTTAATAATGCGTATTATCTAATGAAATTCTATATTACTTCCTTCTACACATTGATTATGATTATATACAAACTCTACATTCTAATTGAATGATTTAACTCTACACAGTAGGCCTTTAATTAAGCGTACTATTTTCCACTGCTTTAATATACACGGTGATTAAAATTATTTGATGTCGTTAATTAATTTTCTACCCTGGTCTGAATTAGAGTAATATATATATATATATATATATATATATATATATATATTACTCTAATT
This sequence comes from Platerodrilus igneus, assembly GCA_036346225.1. Classification (NCBI taxonomy): domain Eukaryota; kingdom Metazoa; phylum Arthropoda; class Insecta; order Coleoptera; family Lycidae; genus Platerodrilus; species Platerodrilus igneus. The sequence goes on from JARFIW010000122.1 coordinate 33,292, forward strand.
CAGATTAATTAATAATTAATTTTGGGTTTTAGGTCAGCAGAATTAAAGAGTTCTCTTTTTTATAAACTCAAGCTTTCGGAAATTTATTTTTCCATTTTCAAGAGTACTAAAAGTAAATACAATTGAAATAGTTATGTGAACAAGGTTGACTTAATAGCTAAAAATTATAATTAACTGATACTTACTAAAGTGAGATAAGATACAATTGGACGATTAATAATAATGTACAGTGTATAAGGGTATGGTATAATTGAATTTAAAAATAAAAATAATACTAATAAGTTATAATATTATTTTGCTTACACCCATACTCACACAAAAAATTATAAAGATAACTACACAAATTGATAAAAATAATTTAAAATGTAATATATTTACAAAAAATGTCATTACAATCATTGTGTTTAATTAATAAATATAAAGATACCTTTTCCAAACAAAAAAATTCTCATATAAACAACTGTTTACAAAAATTAAATATAGAGACAGTCTACATCATAATAAAAAATATTTTTACCCCTTTTGATGATATAATTAGTATTATTTTTATTTTTAAAAATAATTATACCACACCCTTATACACTGTACATTATTATTAATCGTCCAATTGTATCTTATCTCACATTAGAAAGTATCAGTTAATTATAATTTTTAGCTATTATGTCAACCTTGTTCACATACCTAATTCATTTGTATTTACTTTTAGTACTCTTGAAAATGAAAAAATAAATTTCCGAAAGCTTGAGTTTATAAAAAAGAGAACTCTTCAATTCTGCTGACCTAAAACCTAAAACTAATTATATACACTTACATATACATATGTATATGTATATATATATATATATATATATATATATATATATACAAATATTTTAGGTAGTTAATTACACAATGTGAATCTTCGGGTACAGGCGTTCTGACCAAAAAAAATTAGAATGCAATGGATGCCTGCTTATTTCCTTCTTTGGCTAGAGCAGCGAAAAATGTGCCGTGGATTTTGCGAAAATGGTATGAAACAAAAGAATCTCAAAAAATATTTATGAACAATTGTCTATACATTCAAAAACATTTTACTGTTGCACACATTGTACAAATAATCTACATATATGTATAGACAAAAAAGCGTTTGTAGATGCAATTCACAACTTGCGTTTTTTCGGATTTACATTTTTTATCAATTTTTAGACGCAAAAGTTTCAGTTTTGAAAGTAAATTTATTTTCAATGGATAAAATTAGAGTATGGCTTTGTACTAATATTATTTGTATTGAAGCAATAAATCGTCCTTGTATACTATACAATAACTATGTCTCATGACTTATGTTCAAACTTCTATGTTACATGTGGAACGCCGACAGAATAAGTTGCAAATCTTAAATCAATCTTACATGTTAGATACCGCAAGAAAGAATTACAAATTTTGAATTACAAATTACTCAAAACTTACATGCTGCATGTCGTAAGAATGAAAGAATCTTCCTCGCTAGGCCCCCCTCCTTATATAATAAAATTTTCTTCTAGGTTCAATTACATTCACGAATTATTAGTCACTCGCCTGATTTACCAATTACCCAGAACATCACTGTTTATATCTTCAATGAGCTGGTCAGTTTATAGTTATCGCAATCATATAGAGTTTCGCATATTCTCTTTATGCATTAAAACAAATCGTTGCTATATCGCTCTTATGAACTTCTATAATAAATAGAACTATTAAAACGCGTTATATTATCAGGTTTATAGCATTTTGAGTAGTAGAGCGTTCTTTGAATCCACATATATTTATTGATAAAAAATTATAAACTTGTTGGCGTATATGATATATGACTTTTTAAAGATTCCAAATTTTAGTTTCTTTAAGCAAATAAATATGGTAGTTTCGTTTTGGATTAAATGAAGTTTACTGTGGTATTCTTAAAAAAGATTCAACTTTTAGTTTATTTTTACGATTTTTTCAATCTGCATCTATGAAAAATAAAACTTCTATTTTTCAAGAAAATAAATGTTTATACACGGATTTTTATATTAACACAATAAATGAATGCATTATGGAACCTTGTTTTTAAGATCTTGAAAACGATTAGTTTTAAAACGCGTTTTACGATAAATGTATTAAAAACTTGTTTTAAGGTATTTTGCTAGAGTATCTAAACACGTATTTTGAAGTTGGGCTTCTGCTTGAATGTTATGTGTCCCTAAAATGATTCATTTTACATGGAAATACATTTATGTTGCTGAAAAATATTATACAAAGTAAACAAGTTGAAAATGCAAGGCATTGTCGCAACGAACTTCCAAATGTAGACTTACTTTAAAACAATTTAAAGAAATTAAAATTATTATGTTGTAATAATTATAAGTATTCAGATAAAATACAAAAATTTATAAACAACAAAAGAGACATTTTAATATATTTTATTTTATTGAATAAATATTTTAAAAGCTATATATGTGTGTGTGTGTGTATGTATGTATGTATGTATGTATGTGTGTTTGTGTGTGTGTGTGTGTGTAAAAAAGGGGGCATCATATTTCGATTCAGTTTTTTCAGAGGATTCTAAATATGTATCGCACATTAATTTTGGACCTATTTGAAATTTTTGATAAAAATTAATTCCCCGGGGGGGTCGGGTATCCGTGGTCAGATTTTGTGGGGGGTACCATATTTCGACTCAGCTATGTTAGGGGAGTCCAAATATGTATCGCACATTAATTTTGGACCTATTTGAAATTTTAATTTTCCAGACGGAATATCGCGGGGGCACGGCGTCCCCGTGGCCCGATTTCAACTGACATCAAAACTTAAGCTCAGGACACCGAGCTGAATCGATTGATGTATCACACATTGATGTCCGACCATTAGAAAGGCCTCGGACGGACAGACGGACAGACAGACGGACGACAAATCGATTTCATAAACGAACGAAGTTCGTTGATTAAACAAACGTCCAGTTTATTTATTTAGAGGGAAAAATTGTTTTTTTTTTTGAATTTTTCAACGCATTTTTATTACGAGAATGGTGTTTTACAAAAAGTTCAGTATCTCTAAAAGGCAAAGTGATAATCAATACAATTATATATATATATACTATTATATCAACAATAAAATTTGTGGCATTTTATTTGCTCTATGGTATAAAGGTACTTTACAAAATTAAAACAAAATTAATTTACCGGTATGTTGTGTTCCATAGCATTTTGCGACATTGCTTGGAATTCTTATAATCATAAATCATTTTTTAAGTTTCTGTATTGGTGAATTCCACCAATAGAGTTAGGCAATTTCATTACGAAATATAATTTTTAGGTTACTACATTTTTGATTTAAGGTAAAATTATTTTGTATTATATATGGTTTATACTCAAAGGTTGTCAAATTCATTGTCAGCTTTTAAAGGGTAGAAATGATGTCATCATCATAATTTCGTTCTAAATTATTACTGTTTCATGATTCATTTGTTGTGACTAATAATGTATTGATTTGGTGCGCCGGTGATCACATCGACTGTGCATGTAGACTTCACAGGCAGATTTGTGTTGGCTCTAATAAAGTCTTGGTTTCTAATTTAATTAAGCTATTTGTAAGTTGATTATACATGCATATTGGATTGAAAAAAGCGACACATGGTATTTCCATTTTGCAGTCTTAATCCACGTATTCGAAGTTTGCCCCAGATATCTCGAATATTTTAGGGAGGGAAGATTCTTTTTTTTTTGTAGGGCACTTCGTGTTGAACGTCCAAATAATCAACATGCAACTTTAGTAGGTTAATTATCTTTGTCAAAGATTTTCAAACGGACAGTCTTTGAATGTTTGGATGATGCCTTACTATTTGGTTATGTTCAATCTTAGGGGGCACATTAGTTCCTAGATTGACAATTATATGCTATAGATAAACATGTTGAGGGTTGTGAAGTCATTGTAGGCATCTTATGATATCCACCTTAACTGCAGTCACCGGTCCTTCATCGGGTATTTATGAATCCATCTGAAAGTATACCAGAGAAAGTCTGTAACTAAATAGATATTTGAAATTCATTGCATGAACTGATAAAACGTACTTATAGAATGTTCGTGTGCTTAGGTTAAGATTTTAGTTAGGTACATTTGTGATATATTTGATTTTTAATACTTGCTTTAAGACTTTCATATATTTGTAATGAAAACGTAAGTGAGCATAGTTAGAAACGAGAGTCTTGTATAATAGTGAAAAACCATGTTTATATTTGCATTTTTCTCAATTATTGTAAGGTACAGTTACTGTGTTGTTGTAACAAATTATCTTGCAATTACTTAGAAGTGCGGTTGAAACACCAGGTTATTTAGTAGTTGATTTTAGAAGCCTTTGTTTCAGCTAGCCGTTTTAAATAGGTTTTTGTGTTCTTATTATTAAGGGTTGTATTATGTTTAGGCAATAATGTATTTAATGATTTTAACTTTCAAGCCGGAATCACGCTCCTGATCTCAGATATTAGCATCCTCTTGTTATTTTTTCTGCCAAACGTAATTGAAAGTTAGGTTGATGTATGGTTGTGTATGATTTAGATTTGTAAATTTTCCAATTGTCACTGGTCTCGGTGGTGTAATTGAAAAACGCATGGTCCTAGAAAGACTAAGATACAGATTCCAGTCCTGTCCAAGAGCTTATATTTTCCATCTTTCAATTACTAGCTCGATTTGAAATGATGATTTGGGCTTTGCATAAAAGTCTAAGTTATTATTTCATCTTATCAACTGTAATACTTTAGTATCTATCAACTTAGTAATGTAGTAATTGTGCTTAATGGTGTTTTGGCTTAAAGAAACAGGAAGTAGAGGTAGAAGGCAAATTTAAAGGCTTTGTTGTCGTATTGTCGCAACCTTCGTGCGTGGTTAAAACTGAGCTAGTCGAGGTATTCAAAATTAAAAATTGACAAAAAGAAAATTTTAACCTTTTTATTTCACAAAAAGGGGGCACTGGGTTATTGCAACTATATCACAACAATATATATTGCTACGATGTCCGTTGCTGAGCGTCACTCAATAATACAAAAAGTCCCACGTTCTGGTCGACATTGATTGCTGCGATGTCGACTACAAATATGTGTCGCATATTGATTTTAAACTTATAAAAAATTTTAATTATCCCTGTAGATTTTCCCGCGGGCTCGGCGTCACCGTGGCCCGATTTTAACTGACATCAAAACTTAAGCTCTGGACACCGAGCTGAATCGATTGATGTATCACACATTGATGTCCGACCATTAGAAAGGCCTCGGACGGACAGACGGACGACAAATCGATTTCATAAACGAACGAAGTTCGTTGAAAATTAAATGTTGGAACATTTTGCTTTTCCCGTTTTGGGTCTGTCTGTTCTCTCACAGAATTTGGTGTTCAATGACCTCTTGTGACCTCGATATCACATCAATATAAGTATAATGCTGCGACCCGCTTATGACTTGAGAACCAGAAATTAATGCTGTGACTTGGGTATAGTCGAATTGTATTAATGAGGTTGCAGTCTAAGATATAAAATCGCATCTTTCCTTGTCCCTTTCCTTGCAAGCTCAACAGAAATTATGCTATGGAATTCACGAAAATGAAATAAAGCACAGAAATTTCAAGAAATGTATATGAACAGACTTTTATGCTTTCAAAAGAACATATTACTGCCATACACACTATCTAAAGAATCTCTTACATTCAGCAAATATAAATAATGTTTATAAAAGACAATTTACGGTCTAAAACTTAGAAAATTTCACTTAATGGTTACCTACTTATTAAAATAATCTTCACTTAATTATTGTTATCAATTACGGATACTCAAAACATATGTGAGTAATACAAATTTTCCTTAAAACTCTAAAAATAATTTACCTATCCCTTTTTTAACAATGATGAGTTCTGCTTAAGAAATTGAACATGACCTTCAAATAATTTTTCAAGGGCAGACCAATGATACTATCGTATACACCCTCGAAGTCGTACACTGAGAAAAATGTTTATTGCTGGTAAATATAAATTTATAGCTTGCAAATAAAAAGTTTAGCTAAATATGCGACAGCGACACAGTTTATTAAGGTTTAATAAACCCAGTTTTCTAACACAAGACTATTTATGGCAATTACTCAATATCCTAATAAAATCAAGTACTGCTGCTAAATAGACAGTGGTTAATTACAGATATTAATCAACTATTAGCTACAAATACAGTAGCTCATAGATCAGAATTATACATTTTATTTATGATAGGTAAGCAGGTAGCAGTTGCTACTCAAATGATGTATTACAGATAGTTATTCAAAGTATTAGTAGGCAATACATTGTATTCTGTCCTCAATATATTTTTTCATTATTACAAATACCTGACATATTTGAATACAATAACTATTTATTCATACCAAATACACAATCCATTTACGCATACGCCCACTTTAGCAAACACTAATATATAATATCATCATCATTTTGTTTTCGACCTTACTTAAGGTCGGTTTGACGCAGCTCTAACTTCTTTTCTATTCTGTGCTAATCTAAAAAGCTCTACATACCCTTCACAACCTAAATTTCTAATAATTTGACTAATATAGTTTGGTCTAGGTCTTCCTATATCTATCTTTTTCCTATCCAGCTGGCTCTACATAGATATTAGCAACCTGATGGTTGTTAAAGAACTCTAACATGTTTACATGATTACCATTTATAGGGAAATGAAATATAACCTGGTTATCCGCTTCCAAAAAGAAAAGTGTTAAATTATATGTTATGGTAAGGCTTAAGCAACGAATCGCTGTCAACATGCCAGACCGCTACCTAATTGTGAGTTATGTTATGGTGACGTTTATTAAATTATCTGTTATGGTAAGGCTTAAGCAACAAATCGCTACCAACATGCCAGACCGCTACCTAATTGTGAGTTATGTCATGGTGACGTTTATTAAATTATATGTTATGGTAAGGCTTAAGCAACGAAACGCTACCAACATGCCAGACCGCTACCTAATTGTGAGTTATGTCATGATGACGTTTATTAAATTATCTGTTATGGTAAGGCTTAAGCAACGAAACGCTACCAACATGCCAGACCGCTACCTAATTGTGAGTTATGTCATGATGACGTTTATTAAATTATCTGTTATGGTAAGGCTTAAGCAACGAAACGCTACCAACATGCCAGACCGCTACCTAATTGTGAGTTATGTCATGATGACGTTTATTAAATTATCTGTTATGGTAAGGCTTAAGCAACGAAACGCTACCAACATGCCAGACCAATACCTAATTGTGAGTTATGTCATGATGACGTTTATTAAATTATCTGTTATGGTAAGGCTTAAGCAACGAAACGCTACCAACATGCCAGACCGCTACCTAATTGTGAGTTATGTCATGATGACGTTTATTAAATTATCTGTTATGATAAGGCTTAAGCAACGAAACGCTACCAACATGCCAGACCGCTACCTAATTGTGAGTTATGTCAAGGTGACGTTTATTAAATTATATGTTATGGTAAGGCTTAAGCAACAAATCGCTACCAACATGCCAGACCGCTACCTAATTGTGAGCTATATCATGGTGACGTTTATTAAATTATATGTTATGGTAAGGCTTAAGCAACGAAACGCTACCAACATGCCAGACCTCTAACTAATTGTGAGTTATGTCCTGGTGACATTTAGTTAACTGATTTTTTTTTTGTTTTGTTTTCAAACTTAGTTAAAGTCGGTTTGACGCAGCTCTAAATTCTTTTCTATTCTGAGCTAATCTAAAAAGGTCCACATACCCTTCACAACCTAAATCTCTAATTATTTGACTAATATAGCTTTGTCTAGGCCTTCCTACTCTATTTTTATTTGGTAGTCTATAATCTAAGACTTTACTAAATAGTCCCTCATGTCTTAACTGGTGCCCTATCATTCTATCTCTCCTGACCTTCAATTGTTTCCACATACAGGGTTCCTCACCTATCCTTCTATAAACTTCCTCGTTTGTTACTCTATCTGTCCAGCTAATCTTTAACATTCTCCTATAGCACCAAGTTTCAAAAGCTTCTATCCTTTTCTTATCTACTTCTTTAATTGTCCAAGTCTCACTACCGTATAGTAGAACGCTCCATACGTACGACTTTAAAAAACTTTTTCTATTATCTAAACTAATACTATTAGCTATTAGTAAGTTTTTCTTTTTTAAAAACATTTTTCTAGCTTGAGCTATTCTAGCTACTATATCCCTTCTGCTACGTCCATCCTTTGTAATTATACTACCTAAATAGCAAAATTCATCTACCTCCTCTAACTCGGTATTACCTATTTTTAATTTTGGTTTATAACTAGGCTGTAACTCACTTGTCATTATCTTTGTCTTTACCGAGTTAATTCTCATACTATAGTTACTCCGTAGTATCTCATCTAAAATATTTAAAAACTCTCCTAACTCTTTTCTAGACTCTGCTATAATGGCTATATCATCTGCAAAACGTAACATGTCTAATTTCTGTCCCTGTACACTAATACCTATCTCTTTTCTCTCTCTAGCTAAGTTTAAAGCTTCCTCAATATAAACATTAAAAATCAAGGGAGACAGTATACAACCCTGTCTAACACCATTTCTAATCTTAGCTTCCTTTTCTATTTCATCAAATCTAAATACTACTCCTGAATGAACCTATTCATTATTACAAATATGAGTATATTTGTAATGAAATTACTATTTTATTTATACCAAATACACAGTTTATTCAGTATAGTTCACTGGTTAGTAACTACAGTATATAATAATGCTAATGGTAACTATAACTCTTATTTGTGGGTAATATACTGTATAATACTCCTTAATACATTAGTCATATGTGGCAGGTATAGGGTATATTTGGGATTAGTAAATAATTTATTACAGATTATAAGAAAAAGTAAACTTTGTTAATTCAATTAATTTTTATTCATTTATGTACAAGTACATAAAACTGTAAACATAATTGTAATTCATACAAGATGAGAGCATGTACCTACCAAACCATATATAATTATGACAATTTTTCCTTTTACATTATTTTCTTGTATACTTATACAAGCATATAGAATGTATTTCACACACATTATATGGTTTGGTCTATACCACTGCCCTAATAATATACTGATGTATACAATAAAAAAATAGCTAATAATTATCTACATAAAATCAGACAGAATTGACATCAAATAAATCAAAATTATAAGTTAATGAGTACAAAAGAAGAAAACATAAAATTATGTACATGATACCAGAACATACATATATAAGTGTAAATAAAAGTAAAATTAAACCATACGATTGCGAGTACAGAAGTAACTAAACCTGCGAATGCAATTAATCGTTTATTATACATAGAAATGTTAAATATAAACTGCTTCTGTAAAATGCCTTTAGTGCACAAACAAGCATATGGTCCTTTAATGGGTGTGGTATATTTTAATTAATTAATAAAACATTGCAATATAGTTCTTATCTAATACAGCTGAAATAATAAGATTTTGAGCAAAAAACACGTCACATGCCAGAATGCATTTCTTATATTTGTAACTCGAGCTAACTTCAAAAGCATACAAATGTTCGTTAAACAATAATGTTTGATATTCTTCATAAACAAAACAAACTTCTTCCTGATCATTTATGATTATGTTAATAATTGCACCAAAAACGGGTAATTTATGTTTTTCAACATGAATAATATCACCAATTCTATAGCGATAGTTGTTTATCTCAATTGTTTTACAAAATACTGCCTTACAGTCAAAGTTTTCAAAAGATCCACTTGAAATGGAGCAAATATTGTCAAAATCTGGCAAAATAGAACGAATTAAAACACAGTCGTGTTTCTCATACACAATATTATTCTTAAAACCTTTCTCTGCAGCCAGTCGAAATGTAAGTTTTAATTGATGTTTAATACCTAAACTATGGGTAATATTTACTCGTGATGAAATAACGTTAGCACTTAATTTTGATTCTCTGTGTTTTGATTCGTACCTTAAACTGGACCAACTTTTCTCATTATAGCGGGATAATGTACTAAATTATGATACTTTGGTCGTAATGGCAAATTAAACAAAGTTTTATATAAATTGTGATGCTTTTCAACCAAATCTTGTAGTGAATTGCAAGTATAAATTGTCACTACATCGGAAAGTACAATATCTAAAATCTTTCGAAGAAAAATGTAAAGTTCCCATAATTTATTTCCATTGGGAACAATTGAACCTAACAATACCCCAGCATATAAAATGAAACATTTCATTTCTGCACAGGACATCTTCAATTTTTTTTTTTAATATTATCCAATTCAATTATTGGTGGCTTGTTGGTTTCTTTTCCATAATTGAAGTATTTAATTTTAACATTAAGATTATTGATTGAAAATAACTTATCAACTACAATGAATTGATATAAAATTTCAACTATATCGTATACGGCCACTCCCTCAAAAATATCATGTGATATATCAACAGCAAAATTCTGTCACATGAAAAGAATTAATCTGATTAAAAACACATTTCTCCTTTATTCCGGTTTGACCAACATCATGTAATTTTACGTCAGCCTCATAGTTTTCAAAGTTACGTATAGTTGCGTTATTTTGAACAACCTGTTTTTCCATTTCAATCCGACTACAATTACAAAATCTACAATAATGATTAGCACGGAAGCTTTGAACAAATCCCAACATAGTATTTAATCCAAGATTATCTCCTAGAAACAATGCAAGACAAAAATATATTTTATAAGATGTATCTGCAATGGTAATCGTTACACCATTGGTCTCTAAATCATTGCAGTCTTCAATCAATTTTGAAAACCACCTTTGCACCAAAATCCTTTAAATCAACACTATGGAACAAAATTGTTAGAAATATATTTTGTAACTGCGACCTGTACTTATCTGGTATACATGGCAGTGAAAAATAAACGGCTCCTAATTTATGGATGCCTGCATGGGACCCTAAAGGATTACCACATTCATATTCATCAAAGTAAACAAATAATGGTAGAACTATTGCCTTTTTACTCAAATGTTTTATTTTATTTTTCCAAAATTCAGTTTGAGCTATATTTGTTATGTGCATTTCCTCATTTAATTGCTCAGAGTATTTTAAAATTTCAGACAATGCATTTGGCAGACATAAAAAAGCTATTAAAACCTTACTAATTGATATGTGCTGTGCCTTATACGTTTGAGGCGAAGCTACATTATCTCTAACATTATCATATCTTTGCCCCACAACATATTCAACAGAGGGAATATAAAGTTCTAGTTTTTCCAAATAGGTAAATCTCCTATATTCAGTATTAAATTGTTGAAATACATGTTGAATTTCATAAAAAGAATTATTTAAATGATCTGAATCCTCTTGGTTAATTTTGTATTTAGTAATAAATTTAGACATTAACAAAGAAAAATATTCAGCTGTCTTTTAGCAAATCATCCATGTTTTCAATTATAAATTGTACATGTTTTCTGGTCAATGAACCATCTGCATACAAACTAGTAATGAACAACAGTGCATTATTCTGTATCTCATTTTAAATTCTAAAAAATTATCAAAATTATCAATAATGTTATTGCGTGTATCAGTAATTTCATCAATTAGACTAGAACATTCCGAGGATGCTCCATTTTCACTATTTTCCAATTCAAAAAAATTTACATTGGAAAAGTTGTCTTCAGTATCAATTTTCTTTACTACCAACTGTGCTGTTTGAGTGGAACTATTGGAATGTTTTTTATTTAAATGTCTCTTAAAGGAATTGATAGAATTAAAATCTCTAAAACACCAAATTTCATTACAACTAAATTTACTATTGTCTATAAATCCATGAATTATTAATGAATTATTAATAATAAAGTGGGTAATCAGGGACTTGGTATTCAAAAATAGATTTTTACAAACACTACAGGAAGGCATTTTTACATTTAAAGCAATATTAGAGCCAAAATATAATTAGAACAAATAAGTATTGAAAGTTGTTAGTTGTAGAAAGTATATACTTTTTATGAAACAAAAAATTCGTATTGTAGTAACCATAAAATAAAATTACTTAAGCTAGTTTACTCAAATGAAAATTTATGTCGGAAATAACACATGCGGTGTTTCCTACTTTACTAGTAACATTCGTTTTAAAAACAAGTTCTTGAATAAGGTATCACACGTGCTTTGATTCGCCAGGGTACTCTAAGTTAAGAGCATGAAATACCTTATAAAGAAGTTCCAAACAACGTATAGCACTATCGCATTTGTAAGTAACGTCATTAATAAAAATGTAAAACGCTTTCACATCAGCATCTTCGTCCCCTACAATGGCTCCAAATGGTTGCAGAGGCAAATCATACGACTGTAGTTTGTGCTTCCTTCTTTCAAGTACACCAGTTATTTCAGCAAAATCCTACAAACAATAAACACATCTTACAAATAAGTTCTAATACTTTATCTAAATATAATTTTTATAATCTTGTCACTTGTCAATTAAAATTATAGAAAGATGGTGTTGGCTTTAATTTCATGCATATGGTATAGCTGCTGGTTGTTGGCACCACAAATATTATGACAATTTACAAATAAAAAACCCCCATGCCCTAGTAATAGTAAACTGTTCTACGCTCAGAGAAAATTTTATGAAAAAATGACACTATGTTTTTATCGTATCATTGACTATTATACGTTCATTTTGTTGAATTTTAATGATAATTATGAATCTCATAATGCGTTAGTTACGACTCCACAATACGTTTAGTTACAAAGCGATATACTACCTTTGATCAACAATTAAAAAAAAACGACTAAATTAACATTATACTTCAAAATCTCGACAGTTTTCAATATAAACGTTAAAAGTTTAACAATTTTGAAGTTTGAAAGTTGTCAATGATACGACAAAGCTATGAATGCAACTCGATTATTAGCAATTTAAATCCATCTTGGACGTTGGCAGGTGACTCGGCTCTCGCTTCGTCACCTAGCAACGTCCTCGATAATTATAAATCACATAATAATCTTGTTACATTAATAGCTATAAACTCATTGTTTTTGTATCATGTTTAAAACAAAAACAACAAAACGTTTTAAACAACACTTTTGTTTTAAACAGTGTTTAAAACACTTAGTTTTCGACATTTTGTTTAATACACACAACCCTAGATCTGAAGTTGTTCATACTGCAAGAATATCAACATAAGAGTGCATACAGAGTGTATCGAAAAATACATGCGTCAAAAACTAAGTTAGATGGCAAGATATGAAATAGTGTGACACCTTAACAGGTAGATGCAATGCCCATAAAGCGACATCATGCAGTACCGAGAAAGTTTCTGGACTAGTATTATATTAGCATCAAAAGTTTACAATGAAAAAGGAAATATTTAAAGATGAGTATGACTATAAAATAAATTTCAATTTATGCTGTTTATTAAATGTACCCTAACCCAACCAAACAACTTCCTGATACATTTGTTTTTCAAAATCTGTACTTGCTATTTAATATAGTCAATAATCAATCACATAAAATTTAAATATTACTTTAACCTTCAAAATAAAGCTTTCCTGTACTTCTGATCTTGACGGTCTCCAAATTCCATGCTTTTTAGAATTTTTAACTGTAACGGGTGAGAATAAAAATGGTAGTAATAATAGCGCCTTGGAAGAAATATCTTAAAAATAATATACGTTAAAATATTTACATATAGAACTATCACTTATTTTACCCTTCATGCCATCATCTTTCATAATTAAGTTTCTTTCTCGTCCTTTTAAAATTATGGCTTGAGTAATGTTAGGCCACTCCTTATAAATGATATCGATTTTATCTTCATTTTCTTTATTAAAATCAGATTCTACCTAAAAAGAATAAACATAATGTAAACAGAAATATTGTTCTGTTAAAATGTCATATTCAGAAATAAACCTTATTGTTACCCTTAACTCAATTTATGAACCAAACAAACCTACCTATGCACATATAGAGACGAATCGAAATGAGTAAATACGAGTACATACTCGATACTTTTCCTTCAATACCAAGTACTTTTGGTATCAATACTTTATGACCGAGTACTGAGTAGGTATCGGTAAAAGTACTTGTATTGGTACTCATTTGTGCATGGGGTTGGCGCACGGTAGTATCATGCCTAATAATTTTGGTGTGAAAAATAATAAGCTTATGTACCATTCACCTTACTTACAAAATGGGTCCGCCAAAGTCTAGTGTATGGTTATATTTCGATAATCAAGATAACATAAATGCTAGATGCAAGAAATGTTTTAAACCCGTGTGATACTGGGGCAGTATACTTCTAACCTGCATAAACAAATGAAAAACCATCCTGATTATATTTCACGTTCATACTTTCATGCACGTTTCACAAACAATAAAGTATAACAATTTTAATTATTGTTTAATGCAACCTAATAAAGTGAAATTAATGTAATGCATTTAATTTCATAAATATATTTGCGAAACGTGCTTGAAAAAAGGTCATCGTGTGCATAAACCTTTATTTCTATACATTCAAAATTTAACGATACAAGTAGGTATCAATACTTTTCATTCAATAGAGAGTATATATCAATACTTTCTTTTGATACCACTACCGAGTAAAAGTATCATACCAATACGGTATCGATTCGTCCCTATGCACATATTCAATTGTCTTTTATAGGTTAGTTAAAATCGTTAGCTTACCAATTCTATTCCATAGTATAATCTTAAGCAAGGGAATTCATTATAAAGTTCTTCCAATTCGTAATGTTTGTAATTATTCTTCCTCAATACAAATGTTTCCTCCCAAGCGAGTAAAATTTTTTCATATGGTTCGAGTGCAATTTTCAAGAAATTTATTTTATTGTCATCTGCCTCAATCGGAATTGAAATCCGTGATGATTCTTGGGGGCTGCTACTATCGTCTCTATTTGCATTTGCTAATCGTAACGCAGCTTTCAAGTTTATATAGCGCGACCACAATTTACCCCGAGCAGGTTGTCGCCGAAGTCCGTGTTTTGGCGAACTGAATGGTATATAATATGTTTCTGCACTTTCCCCAGGAAAAAATGCAGCAATTTCCTTTGCAGCTTTAACGAATTGACTGGATTTTATTCTAAAAATGAAATTATGTCAATAAAAAGTTTCTCAAAAGAATTATAAGTAATTACTCCAATTTAGACTGGCAAAGCGTGCTTCCATTTACAAGCGACCCAACAATAATCTTAGCAATTTTACTCCTTAAGCAGCTATTTAGTTTTTTTCGGTTGGCCAAAATCACCTGCCCTTCGGCAGTTTTATTGAACAGCTCTTCAAGGTTCTAATTAAAGATTGAATATAAAAAAATACTATTAAATAAAAATTAAACCTGGTCTGAGATATTTCCCCTATAGTCAGTAAAGTTTTGTGTTGCTGATAAAGTATCAGTTCCTGTGGGTAATTCTTGAACCTTAAACGCTTTTCTTAGTTCATCATCTGGTTCTATAATCATGCAAGTATCATCGAATGAAAAATTGCTTCCCAAGATATCAGAATCAGACGCCGTTTCAAAGTTCTAAAATGAAAAAATTATAATGTGCATGCATGAAAAGCTATCTAATATGGTAGAATACATTAGCTGAAAGCTGATGCTTGGAATTATTCAAATATTCTGTATATTTCTTTTTAAAAATAAGTCTAGGTCCGCTGAGAGCAAATAAAAGCTGAATTGTTTCTGAATCCAAGAGCTCAAAACTTTCATCATCAATCCCTTGCTCTAAAAAATAAAATAAAAAGCAATAAAGCATGCAAATATTATTTAAGCAGTAGGCGGCCATTGTTTAAACTTATTCAGGGGTAAATATAACTTGTATTATACTTACTTGAAAAGTTTTCAATATAGGGCTGGAACCCCCATTGCTTTAGTAACGATGTGTACGCGAATTCCATAATTTATATTGGTTAATTAAACATAAATACATATAATAAAGGCTTTATTTAACATACAAGAATGTAAGAAGGAAATGCACAGTGAACCAAACCAAAACGTACGAGGGTCATTATACGCTTTTAGCATTGCCGTGTGACATTTTGTGGCGCGCGCATATTGTGCTATTGAAGGGAAGTGGAACTCATATCATTTCCGAGTCCCGAAGACTAACGATTCTCCATGAATATCAAAGTAAATAATAAATTTATTTGTGATGATATACCATGCATTTGGAGTAAGAACAAAGACATATATTCTACTAACCTTGTTTAATTATGCCTAATATCCTTGTGTATTGGAAGTATTTAATAATTTCAGTGTATTTATGGGTAATAAATGCATATTACCCTTTACTAAGCGAGTAATTGCTATAAGAAACTTATTCCAAGAAACTGCGTTTATTTGGCATTAACACTTAAGAAGTTTGCAGGTAATAAAATATATATTAATGGTTATTAAATTCAACTTAGATATACAGTTTATTTAAACCATTTTTCTCAGTGTACAACGTACAACTTTCGTCTAACACAATTTTTTTTAAATGTAATTTTTCAGAAATAAAACGAGTGTACGGTCGATCTAAATCACCCGGTATATACTCCAAATGTGTTTTTATATGCTTACGTAGACTACTTTTCTGTAATGTCAAAAAACCATATAAATTGCAAATAAACAGCCGTTCGTTAGTATGTACTCGTATGTCCCTAAAACTGACTTTCCTGTGAAGTAGAATAATTACATAAATCGTAAGAAAATGTTCATTTATTAGTATGTGTTCCCATGTGTTTGGGTAATCTACTTTTCTGCGATGTCGAGTACTCACATAAATGACATGCAAATGGTCGTTCGTTACTATGAGCTTTGATATGCCTGCGTAAACTACTTCTGTGTGAAGCAGCATAATTACATAAATTACATGCCAATGGACATTCGTTAGTATGAGTTCTTACATGCTCACGTAAACTATCTTTGAGTGATGCAGAATAATTACATATACTACATACATATCGTCGTTCCATCTTACGAGTTTTTATAAGGTTATGTAAACTACATCTGCCTGATGCAGAGTAGTTACATAAGTTGCATTCAGATGGTTGTCCATTAATATGTGTTCTTATATGTCTGAGTAAGCAAGTTTTCCATAATGAAGCATAATTACATAAATTACATGCAAATGGTCGTTCGTTAGTATGTCCTCTTATATGGTGGCATAAACTACTTTTGTCTGACGCACAATAATTACATAAGTTACATATAAATGGTTGTTCGTTTGTATGAACTCTTATATGGCGACATAACTTATTTTTGTCTGGTGCCCTATAATAACATAAGAGACATACAAATGGACGTTCGTTAGTATGAATTTTCATATGCTTGCGCAAAGTACTTTTGTGTGATGCAGTATAACTACACAAATTACACGAGAATGGCCGTTCGTTGGTATGATTTCTTACATGATAATGTAAACTACTCTTGTGTACTGTAGAATAATTACATAAGTTACATACAAATAGTCGTTCGTTTGTATGCATTTTTATATGCACGAGTAAACCACTTTCAAATGATGAGGAATAATTACATAAGTTACACGGAAATGGTCGTTCGTTAGTATGTATTCTCATATGATCGCGTAATCTAATTTTGTGTGCTGCAGCATAATTGCATAATTTACATGCATATGGTCGTTCGTTAGTATGTGTTCTTACATGCATGCATATACCATTTTTGGATGATGAAGAATAGTTACATAAGTTACACGCAAATGACTTTCTATTAGTATGGGTACTTATATGGCCTTGTAAATGCTTTTCCTTCGATGTCGCGTATTGACATAAATCACACAGAAATGTTCGTCTGTTAGTGTGTGTCTGCATAGTGGTGTCTTAGTTACTTCTTTGTGAAACCGAACAATCACATAAATCATATTTTAATAACTTCACATTGTTTTGCAGGTTCGTGCGTTTTTAAAACTGTAATGTTTATCTCTGAATAAACGGTAGAATTAGTATTTAATGTTCTTTTTATACATAATCTCAGCATAGTGATGGTCAAAAATAGTTATTTATGGCTGTTCTGAACAAATATATACCGTATTATACTATCTATTTTAGAACGATCCCGTAAATTGCATTCATATAATCCTTCTTGTGGTGAAACCAGCATATACTGGTTAAAACAACTTTTGTGAATGATATTTCGTTAATACTAGGATGTATAGGGTTTTATATGCACTACTGTATTGCGATATGGACTACCTCATATATTTGCATTGAACTGGTTTAACATAAATACGTATAAGAACAAATAGTTTGGAAACTGTTGTCTACATTTAAAGGCGGCATTCCAATAACGATTTGACTTATGCGAATTCACTGAACGTGTAAATAAATATTATAAACATTGAGTAATAATTTCTTCGGATGCTGTGATTAAAGTAAATGTTATACATTCAAATAGGACAAATGATATCGACCTATATGATTAAAACCCTTCATCTGACTGCGCAATGAGATATTTACACATCTGTAGATCATGTATAAATTTGATCAGCTATTATTATTTAGAATAAAAATTGAAACTTTTCCAAGAAATATATATTTAGTTTGAAATTTTATCGAAGATATCAAGTAAAATATTGGTTAAAACAATCCCTGTAACCAAGTAACCAATAAGCAATTACAGGTTTGTGAAGAGAATGACGATGGTGATTAGCAGAAACAGATAAATGTAGCGTTCAATAAATATTGTCAAATGTCGGTAGTTTACATGATGGTAAAAAAACCAACTAATCATCAGAAATTAGTAACATTTCATATTAGAGGTAATTAGAAGTTTAAGCCCGCTTGCACCGTTATTCAATTGAGTCTAACTTTATAAAACTCAGCTTTACACTTGAACCTTGCTTAAAAATAGTTCTTGTTGCACCGCATATCAGGAAATCAAGCTTTATAAAGTCTCTGTTTGATCAAAGTATTCATGGCAACGTAGCATGTTTCTAGGGATTCCATACATTTCAGTTGAATATAAGACCTACCAGAGTCCTGTATTTGAAATGTCATAAGGTTTTCTATACCTAAAACCGTCGACTGACAAATTTATTAGGCAATGCTGAAACGTTGAACCCAATAAATATGGTTTTATTGCTTTAAAATCAATATTAATATACCAAAACAGTATTAAAATGGAATTTGTTGTTGGATGATGATTTTGATTGTGGTTTTCCACGTTTAATCCAGTATAATCGAACTCAGGTTTTTAGACCCTCATTGCGGCAAATAACAATTTTTACAATATTTACTACTACTAATAATTAAGTAATAATTATTTTAGAAATTAACATTTATAGTAATGTCACTGGCAGCAGGAGAAAAGTCAAAAGGGAAATTTCATTTGTCATTGTAAAAGAAATGTATCTTTTAGATTTAAGTCTGGGTTTAGGTCGACTCAAACGTGAGCTATATTAAATCTGGGTTTAATCTATGACTTAGCAGCGGTGCAAACGCATTTCAGTTGTAAAACCCTATTTTAGGTTAAATCTTGGCTTTAACTATAAGATGCAAGTGGCCTTTAGTAAATCAACATTCGCATTTGCAAGTCGCATTTACTTAACTAAATTGTTTTTTTTTTAGTTTTACATTATTAATAAAGGATAAAATTTAAAAAATAAACATTAGTTTATTAAACTAATACAAGTAAACCGTAAAGTTGTTTGCAGGGCATCCTATACTCAATTTCAGTTAAGACGGTAGCAGATGGTGCTTGCCCTTAAGTCAGATTTATATTGTTCAATCTCTAAATTACTTACAATGTATAAAAATTTACGGATGTGAATTGTATATTTACTATGTTTCTTGGTTGTTTTTCAACAATGTTAGCTATGCGTAATTTATTTTAAGTAATGTATTATAGCATTCAACAAACTTTATTTTAATATAAAACAAGACAAGTTTCCTGATTTCTCGAAAAGATTTCTGTAGATGTAATTTTATAACAACTGAGTAATTAATATTACTTTGATTTGAAGTTGTAAAAAAAGAAATTGCACTTTAAATTACAAAAAGTTTGTCACAGTTCAAATTAGAAATCTAATCGAATCCAAACTAATAGTCTCCTTTGGGGAAAACTGATGGCAAATAAATAAGCCACGGCTTGGATAATATAGGGTCGGGATTCGTACAACGTTGGGAAGAACAAAGGCTCTGTAAAGGAGAAAGAAAACCCAGAGCACAAAAAGGGCGCCAAGGTCCAGGAGAACAATAAAATAAAAACACCGATAAGTCCGAGGACCTAACGGACTCCTATAGTTTTCCCAGCGCAAAATGCAAGAGCTGTCACTTCTAATAGAACAAGAATTATAACATGGTATTTATTGTAGATTAACTTGAACAAAAAAAAAACGAGCAATACAATAAGAATGAATATAAACGTTTTTGTTTGTAGCGAGAGCTTGGTGTGAAACCACACAATAAATAACACAAAAAAAAGATTAAAGACAAACACACCAAAACCTCGTACAAATAATTATTGATTAAAATTTAATAAGGATACGCACGCGCGAAGGCGTCAAATAATTAATTTTGAAACTCACCAAGGCGAGATACGCAAAACAATTCAATGACAGGAATAATTTGGTACCCAACACAGGACGTGGATCCACCTCGGCGCATAAGCAATCTTTATCGAGTGATAATAAATCGAAAACTTAATGTCGCGATCGGCGGGCGTTAACAAACCTGTTATAAATGGCAGGTTAATAATACTAATAATATTATTTAAGTTAAATACGGAGATAACAATTTTAAGCAGTATTAATGTACTCTAAAATATAACCAACGACCACTTAATTAATTACAATTATTTATAAACAAAAAAAAATACATAGATAAAACTCGTAGTATTCACATATATCTTGAATCGGATTCCAGACTAGATAAACTTAGAAAACGTTTTTTTGAAATGGTAGAGTAAAACAGGATTCAGCTTAGCATACCAGTATCATCATTGCCAATCGTAAACATAAACAAGAAAATAAGAAAACAAAACCCACAGGTAGCGAAATACGATTCCTACGGGTTGATATACAGAGAAATTAATCTACTAATCGCAACAAGTAGACAATCAAAGTTGAGCACTGTAGTATTGGCAAGGTTATAAATCCGCACAGCGCGAAATCTTTACTAATGGGAATCAACAAATCTCACCAACATACCACACTACCCCAATAGTAATTTAAGATAATAGTCGACGTGCTAAATCCGCAAACGCGTAACAAAAAACAGCAACGACTTTACCTTGCCAGTAGTTGATATCAAAAAGAAAGGGAATTGTATATATGAAATTAACTGTTAAGATTTATCAAGAATAACAAGCGTGTTCTCCAGAATGTTAACGCTTATCAATGAACTTTGAACTATGACGACAATACATAACAAGAGATTCCTGTTATTATTTATTATCTAAATTATACTGCTACTTTATTATTAGCTAAAATATGTTTGATTAAATTAATTTGTTCGGTTCTAACATTATTAAAGTGGCAGGATGATTAGAACTACTTGTTTAATAGAAATAATTTGCAACCAAAGAAAACGACGTTGCAAGTTTAAGACTTTCACAAAGCATAGCTTTTAGTTATTATGGTACAACATGTAGTTGCAGAATACTTTTATGAAATGCTTTGAATTTTACTTTTCGAAAGACTGTTAGTTCGTTTACAGTGTATTGATATTAATATTACTTGCAATGATTGAAATAAAAGCAATGAATCGATGTTTATATAGATTTTAATTGGAACATCTGATATGCTAAGAAATACGTATCCTAAAGGCTCTGTGGGTGCGTCCTATATAAGCATCAGGGCAAGAACCACAAGAAAGCTAATAGGCCTCACTTTTTGAACAAGGAGGGAGTCGTAAAAGTATATGTCAATGAATTGATCTATGACACTAAAATTCATAATGTGATCTTCTAATGTAACCGTGAGTTGCAGTTATGTTACTATAAGTTCTAATCATCTGTCATTATCTTATATATTTTTAAGTCAGGTTAACACACACTCTCTCTCTCTCTCTCTCTCTCTCTCTCTCTCTCTTCTCTTCTCTCTCTCTCTCTCTCTCTCTCTCTCTCTCTCTCTCTCTCTCTAATGGCATACGACATAGTCACATTATATAGATGCAAGAATTGAATGTATATTATAAAAAAACCTTAAAGTCTGGAATAAAATATATAAAATAAAGTGTTATTACAACGACTTAGGTTTCCATTTATTAACAGGTTATGGGCCCAAAGTGCTAGATGGTATTATAAAAACAGATTAAGAAAGAAAAATACAATACGACTTAGTTCATCATAGCCTAAGAAAATAAAACTAATTATAATATAGAATTATTATCTGGCGGTAATTACACGAATTGGAAGTTTAGGATGCAGTTGATTTTAGGAGAAAATGGAGTAAAAGAATATATAACAAAGGAGGTAAATGTTTCACGATTAAATGAAGAACAGAAAACCAAATTTGAAATACAAAATAATAAAGCGATGTCTCTGATAGTTTATTGTGTTTCGGATACATACTTGGAATGCTTGCGTGAAAAAGATACTGCGTTTCAAATGTAGAAGGTCGTCACGGAAAAATTTGAAAAGAAGGGACTACCAGGTCAATTATTTTTAAAAATGAAGCTTTTGTCAATGAAGTTAAAAGAAGGGGAGTTGTAAAATTAATTAACTTAGATAAATGTGCTGGCGCGTATTATTAATCGTGGACTGTATTGCGAAGTAGAACAAAACGCGAGCTTTAAATGCGAAAGTTGTATGCATGTAAAAAACAAACAGACAGGCATAAAATCACTCACCAATATTGTCCTTGGTGTGTGGTCCTCTTCAATGTTGCTGGAATGCCCCCGGGGGAGTCACTGTTGCAAGCACTATACTTTATTGTTTGCATAGCTTGTTTTGCACAACCGTCCCGCTACTAGGTTGAAAGAAGAGTCGTCGCTGTTCGTCACAAAACCACTTTCGCACGCGTTTTATTTTAAGAGGCGCAAGCGCACTGCACAATTTAATTCCACTATAGTTTGTTTTAACTAATACGAAACATTCTGCCCACCAAAATAGCTTTGGGCTATTTTTTTTTTAAACTTAACACGAAAAATTTAACTTTGACCGTGTCTTGTATGTATGTAGAACTAAATAAATATAATAATGCTTACGAAACTATAATAAAGAACACTAAAATAACTAATATTTATTATTGAGACGGCAATGGGCATAGTTTGACCATTGGTCTTTTCAAATTGCCTCGTGAAGTTTTTACGGTGGCTACACGAGGTACTCCATCGCTTCCAGGATGAAGCTCTACAATTCTGGCTAGTTTCTAATTTAAAGGACGAACACCCTCTTCTTTGATGAGCACCACAGTACCAATGTCAACGCCGTCGAGTCTCTTGGACTTGTACCACCGACCACGTTGATACAATTGGTGTAAATACTCATTGTGCCATCGAACCCAAAAACTTTGATGCAGAGCTTGAATCAACTGCCAACGAGAGAGTCTAGAGATTTTCAAATGCGACAAGTCTGGGTCCGGAGGTGCTGTCAAGGGTTCTAAAGTCAGAAAGTGACCTGGTGTCAGTGACGTAAGATCATTGGGATCCGAACTTATGCTGCACAAGGGTCTTGAATTCAACAATGCTTCAATCTAAGCGATTAAAGTATGAAACTCCTCGTACGTGAGCACTTGGTTTCCAACAACACGAAATAAGTGAGTTTTCACCGATTTAACGGCGCTTTTCCAAATACCTCCGAAGTGAGTGGTAGACGGGGGTTAGAATGCCATGAAATGGCTAACGATTCTGCACAGTGTCGGAAATCCTTTAAAAGTTGGCGACTAGCGCCGACGAAATTTGTGCCGCAGTCGCTGAAAATGTGTTGACAACGACCACGACGAGCAATAAAACGACGAAGGCAAGCGATAAAGGCATCAGTCGACAAGTCTGATACGACTTCCAAATGAAGAGCCTTAGTGGCGAAACAAACAATCACGCAAAGATATGCCTTGCAAGTTTTGGTGCCTCTTGCACGATGCATGTTAATCGTAAAATGGCCGGCAAAATCGATGCCGACGGAACTAAAAGCCTTGACTTGAGAAACACGAATGAAGGCAATTCACCCATAACTGGACTGACAGGAATAGGGCGAAGACGATAACAATGATAACATTTAGACAGTATTCTACGAACTGCGCGAAGAGATGAGATGATCTAAAATCGTTCTTGGAGCAAGTACATCGTTGTGTTTACTCCCGAATGTAAATTTTGTGTGTGCACTTGCTTAATTAACAAATCTGTTATACGGTGTTTATTGGGTAATACCGCTGGATGTTTTGCGGAATCTGGAAGATTGGAATGAATCAGTCTCCCGCCTACTCTTAAAATGTCATTCGAATCAAGAAATAAGCTTAGACGTTGCAGATGTTTAGGCAAAGGCTCACCTTGACGAACGGTTTCGATTTCAACTTTAAGTGAACTAAATTGGACCACCTTGACAATAACCATAAGAGCAGTGTGAAGCTCCACCGACGATAAAAATAGCGAATTGATGATAGCTTTTCTAACATTAAAGATTCTCAGACAATATGCGACTATACGTTGAATTTTGTGTAACGACGAAAATTTGTTTGATGTCTTCTAGCCAAGTTGATTCTACAGTAACAATCAAAGTAAGGCGTTTCTCCTCAGAAGATGCTTCCAGAGAAGGGACGAACAATTTTGGCAAAGGCCAATTTTCTTCAGACAACGACAAAAATTCAGGACCTGCCCACCATAGCGGATGCGCGGGCAATACCGAAGGAAATAAACCTCTGGTAGCACAATCAGATGGGTTGTTTGAAAAACTAATGTAACTCTACTGTTCGGGAGAAATACGTTCTTGGATGTAACTAACACGGTTAGCTACAAACATTTTTAAACGATAGGTAGGTGACTTAATCCAAGTCAACGCGACAGAAGAATCAGTGTAACAACAGATTTTTTCAAAGGTTACATTTGAATAAGTAGTTTTAACAAAATGAACTAATTTAGACAAAAGTACGGTAGCACATAGTTCTAGCTTGGGTATAGAAAGACATTTCAAAGGGGCGACCTTTGATCTAGCCATAACAAAGTGAACAGATATTTTTCCTGACGGAAATACTAAACGAAAATATGCAATAGCCAAATATCCTTTCTCGGACGCGTTACAAAAACCATGTAGTTGTATGCTACAGGCTTCATCAATAGGGATATAACGAGGAATTTGAATTGAATCAATATATGAAAATTCAGCAACAAATTTTTTCTAAAATATGACAATAGATTCAGGAGGAGGATCATCCCAATCCAACCCCAGCACCCAAAATTGTTGAATGAGTTGTTTGAGTGAAAAGGTAACTGGTGTAATAAATCCTAGAGGATCGTAAATCCTAGCAGCTGTCGAAAGTAAAATCCGCTTGGAAAGACGATTTTCTAAAGGCTGCATTTCAAATGAAAAATTATCAGGTATCGAGTGCCACTGAAGACCGAGCACTTTTATGGTAAACTTAAGATCATTAGCGACTAAACTTGGTTTTACTTGTTGATACTCAGTAGGAATATCTTCTAACAGTAGTGGACTGTTGCTAGCCCATTTGCGTAGTTCGAAGCAGCCAGCACGTAGTAGTTCGATGAGTTGACGTTTTAGTTCATGAGTTGCCTGGAGAGTGGACGACCCAGTCAATACATCATCAACATACAAATTGTTTCTCAAAGCATGAGCAGCCAATGGGTAGCTATTTTCTCCTAGTTCAGCTAGTTTTAAGATAGTGCGAATGGCGAGAAAAGGAGCGGATGAAACTCCATATGTAATTGTGTTCAACTGATAGGTTGAAATTGGTTCTGAAGGATTCCATCGCCATTGTATCAATTGATAGAAACGATCTGTTTCTGAGATCACTATTTCCCTGTACATTTGTTTTATGTCACAGACAAAAACGAACTTGGGAATACGAAATGCCAAAAGTATTTTTACAATATCATTCTGGAGCTTAGGTCCAGTGAGTAAGGTATCATTCAATGAAATACCATTCGAAGCTCGAGCCGAAGCATCAAAAATAATTTTCAATTTAGGTTTATTATTTTCTAGTTTGAACACGGCATGTGACATGTGACCAGATGCTTCGTAGTCATGCATTTAATCTATATACAAATTTCGCAAGTCTGGATTAGTTTCGAGACGACGCTCTAGTGACAATAAACGTTTAATGGCAATAGATTTCGAGTCCGGAAACTCACGAACATTTTCTCTAAATGGGAGGCTCACGCCGAACCTACCATTGAGTAACCGATGCAACGAGTTATCAAAAGATTGTTGAGCAAGGTCATCTTCCGGGGACGACAAACTCTTCAATGGAATGTCGTCAAGCTCCCAAAAATGTTTAAGATCAATATCCATACAAGGATCGATAGATACAAAGAACGAATGAATAACATTGGTTGAGATGGGATCGACAGTACCAAATATCATGTAACCAAATATGGTGTTGACAGCAACAGGCGAAATTTCTTTGCCATCAATTTTCCCATCGAGCAAAATACGACTGGCAACATCAGAGCCCAATAACATTTGTACTGGAGAAGGATGTCTCCAGTTTTCATCTGCGAGTTTTATGTTTTCCAAATGAGACCAATACGATTGAATATACTTGTTTGGAAGATTACCGCAAATAGACGGCAAAACCATTAAGTTTATTTTCAAATTGGTGTCCGTGGGGACTGAATCATATTCCTGAATGTGGCAAATTGTTCCAGATATCACACCTAACGTTTGGTGTAAAGTCTGGCCCAAACCAGAAATAGGAATCGAAGAAGGACGAGACGATATACCAATAGACTTACGACAAGACTCCGTAATAAATGAAATTTGACTCCCAGTGTCTACTAGAGCACGAATAATTTGAGGTTGATTTCTCTTGTCGAGAATTTCCAAACAAACCGTGGGTAGCAGAGCTAGACAAGTTGTCGCCTCAGACCCAACTGTTGTAGTACAAGTAGCATTATTAGACGAACTGGTTTGCAAATTTTCTTCGCGAGTTGGAGTTGAAGAAGGTGGTGACGTAGCAATCGGCTGCACAAAATGTAACAATGTATGATGCTTTTTATTGCAAGTTTTGCACGAAACTTTTGACGGACAAGACGACATGTTATGATTTAGTCGAAGACAGTTCAAACATAACCGAAGATGTCTGGCTTGCTCGTGACGCTTGTTTGGAGACAATTTAAGAAATTGCTCGCACGAATACAATACATGATTTCTCTTGCAAAAAATGCAGGAGAACGAATTGTTTTTAGGAGAAGTTTTAGTCTCAGCTAAGAATGTCTTAGGCTTCAAGTCAGAATTCAAACGAGTGAGACCTTGTTTATTAATAGTACCTTTAAGCACTTTCGGTTGCTTGCTTGAGACAAGATTCTCTAAGGCTACACATTGTTTTGACAAAAAGTCTTTGACGCAATTGAATGTAGGCACATCAGTAGAATTGAAATGCAATTCGAATCGTTTACGAGTTTCGTCATCGAGTTTACATAATAAAAGATTTACAAGAACGAAATCCCAACTTTCAACATCAAATTGTAACGATTCCAAAATCGATAAGTTTTCTGTGAAACAGTCAATTAAATTTTGAAGTTGTTTTACGTTTTCCGCATGCATAGGCGGGTAGTTTTTTATTAAACCCCAATGGCGATTAGCCAAAAGACGTTTATTATTATATCTAGAACATAAAGTGTCATATGCTAATTTGTAATTTTCATGACAAAGAGGAATAGACCGCAACAATGTCAATGATTCACCCGACAAGCTTGAAAGAAGGTAAGAATGCTTTTCGATGTCCGTTAAATGCAGCTGTTTATCTATCAAAACATCAAACATATCCTTGAAAGTCTTAAAGTTTTTAGGGTCATTATCAAAACGTGGTAGAGTAATTTTTGGTAATTTTACTCTAGGTGTAAAATTATTGTCTTGTCGAATTGTTTCTACACAAATTCTCTAAAGCAGGTTGCAATTCTGATTCTGTGTTTACAAATACAGTAACATATTTTTCAGTAAAATCCTTGTAGATAGATTCCACCATTCGACACTTTAATTTAAATAACTTATGCACAGAATCATTGTATTGTGCCTTTTCAGAAAGTTCTAAAATTTCATGAATTCTAGCAGCGTAGAGCTTTAATAAAGTTACAGAAGTATTTGTGTCAGGCATTTTGTATGAATAAACAAACGACAATTATTTCAATTAACAACGACCGACAATAATCTTATTGTAAATTCAATCACCGAAAATGATCCAATAAAGTCATTACCCGATTTGTAAAGTAAAATGCGAAATGAGTAGTTAAAGCTTCCTATTGTATTTTAAACGAAATGACAATCCTTAACAAAAAGGTTTATAAAATGCCCTAAGGGTTTAGTTATTCAAACAAGAAATATAGTTAAAATATTTAGTGGTTATAAACCCTTAAGCGTGCAGGTAGGTATACGATAAAACTGGAATGTTGTTTGCAGTTGTACATAAGCCAAAAGGAGTGACCTACTACACAGGTATACAAAATTTTACAATAGAACAACTTTGAATCCAACATTTGCAACAGGTTTTCTATACGAACTATTTAACTATATCTGTAAAATGATTAATAATGCTCTCAACTAAATTATTGCTAAATCGTAATATATCTATAATCAAATAATGATTTCTAATTAATAGTCTTGGGTATTGAATTTTTTATATGTAAGTAACTAGAAATATGATGCGAATATTGCTAATCGAAGTTTTACATACATACAAGCTAAAACGAAATGAATTAATTTATTAACCATGGACGGCTCTATCACGCAAAGAAGGACCAAATGTAAAATTAACTAAACTTAGATAAATGTGCTGGCGCGTCTTATTAATCGTGGACTGTATTGCGAAGTAGAACAAAACGCGAGCTTTAAATGCGAAAGTTGTATGCATGTAAAAAACAAACAGACATGCATAAAATCATTCACCAATATTGTCCTTGGTGTGTGGTCCTCTTCAATGTTGCTGGAATGCCCCCGGGGGAGTCAGTTGAATGCACTGTTGCAAGTACTATGCTTTATTGTTTGCATAGCTTGTTTTGCACAACCGTCCCGCTACTAGGTCGAAAGAAGAGTCGTCGATAAACGTCACAAAACCACTTTCGCACGCGTTTTATTTTAAGAGGCGCAAGCGCACTGCACAATTTAATTCCACTATAGTTTGCTTTAACTAATACGAAACAGGAGTCGTTGTAGAAGTTTATGATTGAATTTGATGAAGTAGTTTAACAACTAATAGCTACGGGAGTAGTTACTGATGAAAAATACCTGATATGTAATTTACTGTTAGCACTTCTTAAATCGTACAAAATGGTGGTTACACTTATCAAAAATTCGCCTACCGATTCTTTAAATTTTAAAAGCGTTAAAAATTAATTGTTAGCTGAAAAAGAAAAGAGACTAGTAGGAACGAAAAATTATGAAACAACTAATCAGGCAGCTTTTAATACTGAAACCAGTTGCTATATATGTGGTAAATTTGCACATTTTCAGCGGGAATGCAGAATTCGTCTACCAAATACAAGATCGGGTTATCAAAACTACTATTCTAAGGGTTCCAGGAATTTTGGAGGAGAATATAGAGGCAATAAATTTCAGGAAAATAGCAGAGGTGCTCAAAGAAGTCATTACAGAGGTGGTTATAATGGAGAATCGAGTGTACATGGACAGAAAAATGTGAGTAACTTTTCCGAGCAAAAGTTTAAAAGTGGTGAGGTGAGCGATTTATGTAAAACCGTTTCCCACATTTGTTTTATAACTGAGATAAATGCAAATAATGTTTGTAATTATGATAATAAAAACATCATAGCATTTTATACAGATTCAGGATGTACCGATCATTTAACGTTTACAGACGATTTTTCTAATTTTACATCTAAATATTTATTGAAACATAAAAATGAAGTTTTTCAAACTTTAAAGAATATTATTTTATCGTAAGGGCAATGTTTGGTTTTGGCATATCAAAACTTAGGTGCGATAATGGTGGCGAGTATGTTTCTAATCAGTTAAAAATCTTTTGTGAGGAGAATGGAGTTGTCTTAGATTATACTGTACCATATACCCCAAAACAAAATGGGAAAGCCGAAAGAAAAATAGAACTTTAACTGAACGAGCTAGGGCAATAATAAATGAGTCTAAGGTTCCAAAGGAACTTTAGGGAGAAGCAATATTTTATACAAATTATAGTATTTTTCGTTGCCCCATCGAATGTTTAAAAGAGGTTACGCCCGCTGAACTCTGGTACAAACAAAACCCAAATATAAGTAACTTGAAGATTTTTGGTGGGTAGGCTATAGTCTTATAAGAAAAGAAATGAGGGATAAATTTCACTCAAAGACTGAAAAATGTGTCATGATGGGATACACAAGCTCTGGTTGCAGATTGTGGGATTCTGTGAAATGTATAATAACAATATCAAGAGATGTTAAATTTGATGAGAGTACATTTTATTTTTTATAAAAATACTGTAGACGTTGTGCAAA
The DNA here is from genome assembly GCA_036346225.1 of Platerodrilus igneus. Lineage (NCBI taxonomy): Eukaryota > Metazoa > Arthropoda > Insecta > Coleoptera > Lycidae > Platerodrilus > Platerodrilus igneus. The sequence goes on from JARFIW010000122.1 coordinate 63,865, forward strand.
CGAATTCAGAATTAAATGGGGACGAATTGAAAGAAATTGAACAAGGGGATTTATATAAAACAGGAGAAGGTAGTTTACAAGAAAGGGACGAGGGAGATAAAAATGATGACAATTGTGAAATAAATAAACGTAAAATAAAGGTACCATCTAAATATGATGATTATGAACTTTATATGGCATTAGATGCAGAAGGTTTTGTGAACTTCCCCAAAGCTATAAAGAAGTAGAAAATATGGCGGATAAAAGTATGTGGGAAAGTGCAATGAGTAGGGAATTAGAGTCGATAGGTATAAAACAATACATGGAAAGTTGTAGCTAAACCTAAAAATAAAAACATTTTAGACACCAAATAGATATATATTAATATATATCTGTGTCGTATTTCTATATTTATTTGATAAATGGGTAAAAGTAAATTTTGTTGTGAACCAATAATATGCCACGGCTTATTGAAACTTATCTCAGGTTTTTAATGAATTTAAATAACTATAAACAAACAGTGTGGGTACAAAACTGTATGCCTATATATTAACCACTGCCAGAAACAGCCCCCTCTAGTTAATTTTTAAGATACTTGCTCTAAACTGGGTGTGATCTTTACTACCAATTTTCAGAAAATAAACAAAGTTAGAATGCTTAACTTTTGATAAGATTTTTTTAGACTTCAATGAATAATACAGCTTTTTAAGTGTTACAAATATAAGAACTAAGTTGTTTTATACCTGTAATTCCATTGAAGTCCGCCGGTGTTTACAATAATGGACCTTGGACTGCAAATAGACCACCAACTTGGAAGTGCACGATTACCTGTTGAATTTAAGTTTTAATATTTTGTATTTAAAATTTCACGCTTTAATTTCAGGCTTTAGAACTACTAAAAGGATGTTATAATGAAAAATGATACTCAGAATCGGCTATCTAATTTGGGACTCGTTCAACTATCACTGCGGGAACACAGCTCAGAATAATGGAATCTCCTGGACGATTTTTAGCTCTCGGTACCTCAATTTACATCAGCTTGGAAGCCAAACACATTTCATTGGAAGAACAAATAATCTTCAGGACTACTTATGGTTGTATAAACCTTTTACATTTATTACACGTTGCACCAAAACCCTCTTTTAACTAGCTTCAGCTCTTAATACTTGAATAAAAAAACGAGAGCCCGTAAAAAACATCTATTCTGTAAATTACAAATTTTATAAGCCCTTTTTATTTATTTCTTATAACCTAGGAGATCTCTTAAAACAATTTTCATTTGCCTACTACATAAAGTTATTACAATTACACTCCTTGATCAATTATTTACAAACATCTCTAATTACTCTTTCAAAACCTTTCATTTGGATCACTTGGTCCTACTTTCCATTTGTTACATCTTGTTTTCAATTTTCCATTTACTTATAATTATTTTCTAATAATACTAATGAATTGTGTTTCAAATATTATGGTACCTAATTTATATAGTAAACATACATATAGTGAACATACATTAAACAAACATTTTTTTCATCCTATAACTACTTATTTCTATTAAAACATGCTAAATGACTTATTTTTTAGATCTTGTGGTATGTCTTACTTTTACAAACAGTAGTGTCCATTCAAATAGCGAACATAAACATTTTATACAATCCACAGAAGCTTCCTCAAATGGAATTACGTTTGATTTTTATAAATTAAATTAAATAAACACCTTTTTGAAATCTCAAAAAGCTCTATCACACTGAAATAGCATTCGATATTAGTTCAGTAAATTTTGTACGATCTTGTTTATCATTAGTTTTAAATAGGATATTTCATAAATATGAGTAGTAAATAAGTGCGTCTAACCTTGGATATTATATAGAACATTACATAACATCACAATATATATATATATATATATATATATATATATATATATATTGTTGTGGATTCAAAGATGTAAATCAGTGTGAAACAATAAAATTTCAACAACCCAGTAGATAGAAAAGAGCAAATTATTTACGCGACAAATTAAATTTAATTCATTTAGTGAAAATAGACGGGCATTAGGGTATTTTTATATTTAATAATTGGAATGTTAGGATTACATAAAGAAAAAACAGTTTTAAAGCAAATAGAAGTTCAAGGATACTCCTAATTAACCATAATTTATTTTAATCAAACACGTATAAGCATAAGGGAACGTGCTTGCGTAAGAAAATCAATAATTTCCTAGACAAATGTATTCGTTGTAAAAGCCAACGTCAGTTTTATCATATACGAAGAAGTAGAAAGTCCCGGAATTGATATGTTCAAAATGGTCGATAACTAACAGAAACACCTGCTTGTTAAAGTATACGTTCACAGAATTTTTATGTACGTTAAGATAAGAGTTCATAGAAATTATTTTCAACCCTCAGTTTGAGTATAAACAACTAGGGTAACAAATATCTTGAAGAGCGAGTGAAATGAACGATTGGTAATATACAACAGATAGAGACAAATATAAAAACGTTGGGATTGAAAACCACGGAAGGCATACACGTGGAGTTCAAGTAAGACGTCAACGATATCGATTTTCTGTAACTCAAGTGGAGCTGAAACGAGACCACAAACATGCGTAGAACTGAGATGCACACGCAAAGGTTCAAAGCGAATTCGAAGTATGCAACAAGTACGGCAGAAAAAATTTGTGGAATTAAGCGTCGGTTATGCTCAAAATGTTTAGAATTTGTTTTGAAAATAAGCTTTTCGAAGGAAGCGCGTCCACGGGGGGGGGGGGGTGGGAAAATATAAATAACCTAGCTAGATTATTAAGGCTCTTCTCTTCTATTGTCCTTTACTTCGATAAAGTGCTGAATGCCGATTCAGGCCAACATAACAGTAAAGCTTTCTGTGAGTATTTTATGTATGTGATTATGTTACCGTAAACATAGTGGTTGCAAGTATAAAACAGTAGTAGCGGACCTCTAATTATTGACGTGAAGTACGAGTAGTGCGTATTAAATTAATAAAGGTCCGGCTACTACAACACAAAAACCATTAAATGGAAGCATGTTATATGGGGGTAAGCACCACAAGTAATCGATGCATGATAAATGGAATGGTACTGTGAGACGAAGCGCATAGCTTGCAGAGGTAGCAGATGGTAGAGGCGTGTGGATCCGCTGAGCAGCACATTAAATCGAAAAAACGCCGAGGGGTTTTCTGGCATTCATCTCCAACGGGAGGGAAGCCTGAAGAATTCTTCAGGTAATTTATTTGAAATTTTTGTTGTTTTATAAACATTTGTGAAATTTTGTGCTGTGTGGTTGACTCTTTTTTGGTGGCATATTTATGGTTGTAGAAACTTATTGTAAAAGATACATGTACTGGACAATTTATTGAGGTTTAAATATTGAAGAGGGTGTATTTAGAACATCCAAAAATTTAGTCAGGATAAAAATTGTATTGTAAAGGGTAAACGGGTCTGTAAATTTTGGTTTTAATTTATGCAAAGTTTACAAGGCATATACAAACTGAACTGGGTTATAATGAGCTCACCATACTCCAGTGTGAAGTAAATTTAGGGTAACATGTGGGGCCCATCTAATCATTAGAAAAATCACGGACTTTAAAAACATACTATAATTTGAGTTTTATAATTACTGTATCAAACTGTTTAACAGATGTAAATATAATTTATCTGTTAATAGGTGTAAATAAAAGGTTGTATGGTTGTGGTATTATTTGGTAGTTTCTTGAATGATGTGCGAGTGTAAATTTAGGTATTCGAGAACAGGCACAGCTGAGCTAGCCAGAGAAACAAAAGAAATTCGAAGGCGGCCGTAATAAAAGAGGAAGGATTTTTTTTGGAATTTTTGTATTTTGAAAATTTTATGTTGGGCCAATTTCTGGGACTCGAATGATTTAGGTGAAAGATCGATGTTAAAGCTTCGTTACTGAGGTTCCACGATCGATCCATCGATCCTTCACCTAAATCATTCGAGCCCCACGAATTGGGTCAACATAAATGTATATATATATATATTATTGAATCTCCACTTTTCTTTTACTCACTGACTGTCTGTTCAATCACTCTCAATTCTATATTCTTTTAAAAAAAATTTTATTTTATTTTACCCCTTTTTGTCGCGCCTTTTTTTGTAATGTGCACACCTAATGCACGCCCCGTACTTGCAACGTTTGGTTGGTTCTTTAATTAACTATTTATTTCAATGCCTCGACTATTTAAGCTCTTATATCTCAGGGTGGTCAACTACTTATAGTGAGTTCTGTTATAAGTAGATGTGCAAAGTCCAACCAAAGTGCACCTCTTTTGTTTTAGTACTAAATTTTTTTACTCTACTTTTGTATATGCCAAAATTATACTACGATCAGCGTTGCTTTGTGCCAAATTAAATTACTACCAAAATTATATGACTGTTTTTGACGTTTTAAGATATCTCAGCACTCACCTGGTTTATACTCCGTTCTTGGCCGCTCTAACTGCTGGCTCAAAATCCTTGTCGCCGTATGCGTCTTTACACTTTTGTCCTATCTGATTGAATTTTCGTGCCGCCTCCAGGTGTTGTTCTTAAATTTAGCTGCTCCCCAATACCTGAAATAATTAACCCTAATTTAGAATTTTGAATACCCAGTGCTGTAACTTCCCCTGTGCTAATTACTGCTTCGAATCCTCCACTACCAATTGTTGTTCTCCTAAATTTCGCTCTTCGTGTTCTCGATCAATCCGTCCGCTTCTTCGTATCTAATCCAAATCTACTCGTCGTCCTAATTCAAATTGCTCTATGCTCCGCTACCTAATAATCGCTATCCAAAACCAACTTCTTTCCTTATATATTTTTCCTCTCGATGTCCTGCTACCTAATATCGCTATCCAAATCCCACTTCGTTCCTTATATATTTTCCTCTCGATGTCCTGCTACAAATCTATAAATCGCTATCCAAATCCAACTTTTTTCCTTTATATATTTCCTCCCGATGTCCTGCTACCTAATATCGCTATCCAAATCAAACTTCTTTCCTATGTATAACCACTCTCGATGTCCTGCTACCTTTCCCAATATCACTCCAAATCTATATAATTTTCCGTCGCTTCGCCGTTGCACAATCACCACTCTTTATACTTATTACTCGCGTCGCTGTTACTTCTTTACCCTTCTTTACTTAATCAAACTCTTTAAAATCATATACTTTTATTAACTTCTTTTAAAATTGTTTACAAATTAGCACAGTATGAAAAACACGTCTTTTTACAAAATGAATTTCGGAATAATCTCCGTTGTTTGCTTTCCAAGGCGACCATTTTAACTTTCTTGCCTACTACACTTTTAAAGTACATAACAAAATCGTCCAATAACATCCTAACATTTCGTTTGTGTCGCACATACCATAGTTCATGTCCTTTTACACTTTCCTGATTCACATACAATTCTATTATTTGTCCTAAATATTTACAGTTCACCAATCATATTTGAAGTTGTTATAACTAATAATTTTGAGCTTACAAATATTGTCCAAAAGTTGATTCTATTTAAATGAAACCAAAATAAATCACACTTGAACCTGGATGCGTGGTTGATAGTAAACATTCATAGACGCATCCGGTTTTTGGACGGCAAATGTACTTTCAATGGCCTTTAAAATTCAAACTCGGTATAAACCCTTGAGCACTGTACATCTTACTACGTCATTCAGTCATTTCAATATTACCTTTTGGCACTTAATTTCAACTACCATTTTGAATGGTATTTTAGTATACGTAAAATACGGCAAACATACATTTTTAAGTTTATGTGATCGAATATGTGGATTATTTTGCTTGGCATATACTACCTTGTACTAAACAACCCTTAGAACTCTTGGTATCTCCCTTATACATTACATTTGGCCCCACTGATTTTGAATGAAATTTGAAATTTCGTCGGTTTTACTCTTTCCTGGTGTGCATAATTTCTAATTTTATTTAAAATCAAACCCCCTCTCGTATTTCTACAAAAACTCCCTCTCGTATTTCTACATATTGTAATTATTCACCCCTATTTTCTTTCTCAACATGCCTGTTTAACTACGCTATATACTAACCTACACTATAAACTAAAACAAAACTAAACTTTCCGTCGCATGAACTATATAACAACTATTCTACTAAACCCCCTTCGTCCAGCCTCTGGATCACCTTTTCTAAATGCTCCAGGTGTTCTTGCTCGTTCCTTGAAAAAATTAACAAATCATCCACATAGTGCGAACAGAAACATTCATACTCGTTAAACAGTTTTTGCATGGCCCTTACAAGTGCTGCTGAAGAACTACTTAACCCAAACGGAACTACAGAAAACATGTAAATCTCCCCTTCAATGCTAAACCCTGTAAACTTCTTACTGTCTTCATGCAACGGAATTAACCAAAATGAATTTTTTAAATCTAATTTACTGAAAATCTTCATCTCGTACACTTTGTACAACAAATTATCTAACCCCTGCGGTTGTTCGTACTGCGGTTTCGTAATCGAATTCAACTTCCTCGCATCCAAACAAATCCTAATATCCCTTTTGTTGGGTTTAGGTACAATAACTACCGGGTTCACGTATGGAGTTTTCGCTGGTTCTATGATTCCTTCTCGTAACATCTTGTTAATCTCGGCTTTAACCCTATTTCTAATAGCAAACGGAATTGGATACACCTTTGTATTAAACCCGTTGTCTTCCGTGACTTCTAACTTATGCATATATCGCCTCGCAAATCTTGGCTCTTCATTAAATAACCTTATATATTTATTAAATAATTCTCCTAGCTTCGCCTTTATCTCAATACTCACTTCTCCAATCTGTTCATCATTAATTAATCTCGCAAACATATTACATAATCGTACTTTAACCTGTCTATAATCACTTGTCCTATCCATTCCTAATCCCGACTTATCTATATTATTTCCATTCCTATATTCTTCACTAACCGTAGACACCATCCATAACCTATCTTTATCAAATATTCGAATCGACCTATCCTTACCATCTATATTCAATCCAAAATCCTCTATAAAATTCATTCCTAATATGAAATCTAGCTGCAACCCCTTTGTAATTAAAAACTCTGCCTCTCCTGCCTTTTTATCCCCTACAAATATTGGTACACGGATGACCCTATAAATCGTAGTTAACTTTTTATTCATTGCCGACCATAAATTAACTCCATCAATCGCTTCTATTCTTCCTTTTAAAAAATCAGCATGTTTTATCACCACCTTCTCATCAACCAGCGACAACTGTGAACCACTATCGACTAAAGCAACATATAAACAATCCCTTAAACTAATATTAATAAACAAAAGGTTCTTTTTATTCAAATTATAATTATTTAACAATAAGTCTTTTAAACTATAACCTACGTCGATCTTTAATCCTAGACATTCATTCTTCCAAAAACTGGCGTTTTTTTTTCTCCTGAGGGTGCCTCGTGTATCTGCACCACTTCAATTTTATCCGTGTCATGAGTCCTTGCGCTAGTTGTCATGTGGTGGACGTTAGCGTCCCTGTCCGTCCGGCTATATGCGTGCTGTGTTCCGCCCCCCGTAATCCGGCCGTCATCCGCGTTGTCGTCGTGCTGGTACCTATTTTGTCCTTGTACGTCGTTCCCCCGGTGTTCCCTATTGTAGTATGGTCTTCTGTTTCCGTCGTGTCCCCAGTGATTTCGGTGTCCGTGGTTAAAATAGTCCTGTCGGTAGTTGGGTCGATGTTCGTGATTGAAATTGTCCTGTCTGTGGTTGGGTCGCTGTTCGTGGTACGCATGTCGTCTATTATCTTCCCTATAACCCCGGTTTTGATCCCAATAACTTGTCCGCGTTTTTGCCTCCAGTGCCGTTGCTAAATCGAAGTTTCTCATGACGCCTAAAAATTCCCGTAGTGTTTTTACATTATGTACCACGACCATCTTCGTCACTTCCGGTTCCATGTGGCCCGCAAGTAGTAAAACTATGTCGTCCTCGCCCAATTTTGGTGTCAAGTGCTGTGCCTGGTTGAATTTGTCGATTGCGTATTCCTCGCGTGTCCCGTGTGTCCTACTGTAGTGTCCCGTAATTAAATTTGTCCGTATGTCCGTCTGGTGCGTATTGCTCCAGAACTGTTCCACAAATAATCGTCGAAATTCCGCGTATGTGTCGTACTGTCGTCGTATGATGTTGTGCCACTTTTCCGCGTTCCCTGTCAACGTCGCCCCTACTATCTGTAATTTAGTCCTTTCGTTTTCCGTTTCGACGATTTCGTCCAGTCTGTCTAGAAATCCCATTGGTTGTTCCGTCCTGCGTCCTTCAAATTTAGGTAACGCGTCCCGGTTGAATTTAATGTGCTGTCCGTAGTCCAGTCCAATGCGCCTTCGTTCTAGGTCGTCCAATTTTTCCTGTATCTGTCTTACGTCGTGTCCTACCCGGTTTTCTAATATCGTGACTTTGTCGTCAAGTTTTTCGTCTAGTTGTGTCTTAGTGTTCATATTTTCGTTCTGTATCGTTTCTAACGTTTGTCCTAAATTTCTGTAGTTTGTCAAATGTCTTTTGTCGCATGTTTGTATTTCTGAATTTAATGTCGTAAAACCACTGACCATCGTCTCCTCTACTGTCTCTACGCGTGTCTTAATTTCCGTCCGTAGGTCAGTTTTTGTCGCGTTCAAGTCTCCCTGAATCTGTACCCGTGTATTTTCTAATTTGTCATCTATTCTGTCTATCTTTTCGTGTACCTCAGTCCTTATGTCGTCCTTTACGTTTTGAATTTGCGTGAGTAGATAGTCCTGTGTATAATTCAGTTTAGCCGTCAGTTCCGCGTGTGCCGTCCTAAACTCGTTCCTCAGTTCGGTGTGTGAATCGGTAATTTTGTTAGTCAACTCAGTGTGTGAATCTGTAATTTTGTTCGTTAAATTTGTTATTTTATTAGTCAAATGCGTATTTGCCTCTTTTTGTTCCATCTGTGAAGTTTCAAATTTGTTCGTTAAATTTGTTTGCAAGCTCATCAGAAATCTCATAATGTCCTGGGTTCCGTCGGCTTCTGCTACCCTTACCTCCGGTGCCGTCGCCTGGTCCGTGTCCATGTCTATCACCTCCGGGTCTGTCTGCCTCACCTCCATCTCCTGGATGTCTCCCCCTGCGTCTAGCTCTATGTCTTGTGTCCTAATTTCATCGTTTAGTGTCGTGATTTCTGCTTCAATTCCGTATATCCGTCCCGATCTCGTAATCCGTTTCATTTCTGGGTCCGTCATCTCTGCAGCCTATTTTTGAACTCCTTTGCCTGAAAATATCTAAACTACGGGCCCCACCTAATCTCAGGATCCCGTATCCTACTATTATTTCTGTCTAATTTCACTCGATCTAGCCTTTTTTCAGCCCCACGTTGGGCGCCACTTTTTATTATTGAATCTCCACTTTTCTTTTACTCACTGACTGTCTGTTCAATCACTCTCAATTCTATATTCTTTTAAAAAAATTTTATTTTATTTTACCCCTTTTTGTCGCGCCTTTTTTTGTAATGTGCACACCTAATGCACGCCCCGTACTTGCAACGTTTGGTTGGTTCTTTAATTAACTATTTATTTCAATGCCTCGACTATTTAAGCTCTTATATCTCAGGGTGGTCAACTACTTATAGTGAGTTCTGTTATAAGTAGATGTGCAAAGTCCAACCAAAGTGCACCTCTTTTGTTTTAGTACTAAATTTTTTTACTCTACTTTTGTATATGCCAAAATTATACTACGATCAGCGTTGCTTTGTGCCAAATTAAATTACTACCAAAATTATATGACTGTTTTTGACGTTTTAAGATATCTCAGCACTCACCTGGTTTATACTCCGTTCTTGGCCGCTCTAACTGCTGGCTCAAAATCCTTGTCGCCGTATGCGTCTTTACACTTTTGTCCTATCTGATTGAATTTTCGTGCCGCCTCCAGGTGTTGTTCTTAAATTTAGCTGCTCCCCAATACCTGAAATAATTAACCCTAATTTAGAATTTTGAATACCCAGTGCTGTAACTTCCCTTGTGCTAATTACTGCTTCGAATCCTCCACTACCAATTGTTGTTCGCCTAAATTTCGCTTTTCGTGTTCTCGATCAATCCGTCCGCTTCTTCGTGTCTAATCCAAATCTACTCGTCGTCCTAATTCAAATTGCTCTATGCTCCGCTACCTAATAATCGCTATCCAAAACCAACTTCTTTCCTTATACATTTTTCCTCTCGATGTCCTGCTACCTAATATCGCTATCCAAATCCCACTTCGTTCCTTATATATTTTCCTCTCGATGTCCTGCTACAAATCTATAAATCGCTATCCAAATCCAACTTTTTTCCTTTATATATTTCCTCCCGATGTCCTGCTACCTAATATCGCTATCCAAATCAAACTTCTTTCCTATGTATAACCACTCTCGATGTCCTGCTACCTTTCCCAATATCACTCCAAATCTATATAATTTTCCGTCGCTTCGCCGTTGCACAATCACCACTCTTTATACTTATTACTCGCGTCGCTGTTACTTCTTTACCCTTCTTTACTTAATCAAACTCTTTAAAATCATATACTTTTATTAACTTCTTTTAAAATTGTTTACAAATTAGCACAGTATGAAAAACACGTCTTTTTACAAAATGAATTTCGGAATAATCTCCGTTGTTTGCTTTCCAAGGCGACCATTTTAACTTTCTTGCCTACTACACTTTTAAAGTACATAACAAAATCGTCCAATAACATCCTAACATTTCGTTTGTGTCGCACATACCATAGTTCATGTCCTTTTACACTTTCCTGATTCACATACAATTCTATTATTTGTCCTAAATATTTACAGTTCACCAATCATATTTGAAGTTGTTATAACTAATAATTTTGAGCTTACAAATATTGTCCAAAAGTTGATTCTATTTAAAATGAAACCAAAATAAATCACACTTGAACCTGGATGCGTGGTTGATAGTAAACATTCATAGACGCATCCGGTTTTTGGACGGCAAATGTACTTTCAATGGCCTTTAAAATTCAAACTCGGTATAAACCCTTGAGCACTGTACATCTTACTACGTCATTCAGTCATTTCAATATTACCTTTTGGCACTTAATTTCAACTACCATTTTGAATGGTATTTTAGTATACGTAAAATACGGCAAACATACATTTTTAAGTTTATGTGATCGAATATGTGGATTATTTTGCTTGGCATATACTACCTTGTACTAAACAACCTTTAGAACTCTTGGTATCTCCCTTATACATTACAATATATATATATATATATATATATATATATATATATATATATACTTACATCCGCAGATGAATAGGAAGATACGTATAAAGCAAAGTTAGTAGTTAAAGGATTTGCTCAACGAAAGTTAGATTACAAGAAAATTTTCTCGCCAGTAGCAAAAATGACAACCCCTAAAGTTTTAGTCAGCATCGGTAATCAACGAGGTTTTCATTTTAGGCAACTAGATGTGAGAATAGTTTTTTTATAACGCAAAATTGGATGAAGATATTTACATATATGCACCAGAGGGATTAAAAATAAATAACGGTTATGTTTTAAAGCTAGAAAAATCATTATATGGATTGAAACAATCCTCAAAATGTTGGAATACCAAAATAAATAGTTTTCTTAAATGCATAGGATTTACCCGCTCAGAAAGTGACCATAGCCTTTATTTCTTACATTTTGTAGGAGAAGAGATATATTTGCTTTTGTTTGTCAATTACTTTTTGTTAGCAACATGAAGCTTGCAAAAAAATAAATGATATTATAGAAATTCTAATGAAAGAATTTGAAATACAAAATAAAGAAGAGCTTAAACTTTTTTTAGGCATTGAAATAAATTATGATAAAAAATTAGGTATTTTAAGATTAAACCAATCAAAATATATATCAAAAGTTTTAGAAAAGTTTGAAATGTAAAAGTAGCGATACGCCAATTGAACAGAAATCAAAATTACAAAACTCTTTTGATGAAGATCTTACAAAATCCTTTTCGTCAGTTAGTTGGGTGCCTTATGTATTTAGTTCAGGGCACTAGACCCGATATTTGTTTTGCGCTGAATTTTTTTAGTAAATATCTGGATAGTGCAAACGATGAAATATAGAATTATTTAACAAGAATTTTAAGGTATTTGAAGAAAACTTGTAATGTAGGACTGGAATTTATTAGAAGTAGGAATTTAGATTTAGTGTGTTATGTTGACGCTGATTGGAGCGGTGATGTATTAGATCGAAAATCGGTTACAGGCTTTTTATTTAAAGTGTTTGGAAACACTATTCATTGGGTAACGAGAAAACAAAATTGTATTGCGCTATCCACAACAGAAGCTGAGTTAGTGGCATTATGCAGTTCTGTTGTCGATGGTTTAGGGTTAAAAAAACTACTGTTTGATTTTGATTTTAACATAAGTAAAATAATATTTTTTGAGGATAATCAAGGATGTACCGCTTTAGTTGGAAATCCAGGCAACAATAAGAGAGCAAAACATTTAGATTTAAAATTTAATTTTATATATGATCACTTGGAAAGGAAGCAGATTGTAATACAATATATTGATTCTACTTTACAAGAGGTCGATATTCTTACAAAAGAGCTGCAATCTCTTCTTTTACAAAGTTGAAGTATAGAATAGGCCTTAAGGATTTTAGCGAGGGGGAGTGTAAAAGTATATGTTAATGAATTGATCTACGACACTAAAATCCATAATGTGATCTTCTAATGTAACCCTGAGTTGCAGTTATGTTACTATTAGTTCTAATCATCTGTCATTATCTTATATATATATATATATATATATATATATATATATACTGGGTGCTTCAAAAAAATGTATACACACTTTAAACTATTGTAGTTTTTCCGCACTACAAGGCTAATGTTATATTTCTTCGCCAGGTGCCAGCATAATCGTCCCTCTATGCTATATTATCAGTTGGAATTTGTAATATCAACATGGCGGACGTACGTTTGAGTTTTGAAGAACGAAAGCAGGTTATTAAGTGGTACTGGAAGTTTGAGAATGTAAATGAAGTTCAAAGACAGTGGAGAAGGGAGTATGATACAGAACCACCTTCAAGATTAACAATTACACGCATACGAGACAAATTCGAAGTTCATGGAACAGTGTGTGATGTGTATAAAGGTCATTCAGGTCGGCCTCGAACAGCTACAAGTGATGAGTCATCAACGATAGTCTTGGAACTGTTTCAACGCTCTCCTAACAAATCTTCAAGGCAAGGGGCACGTGAAAGTGATGTAAGTGCTAGCAGCGTGCTACGCATTCTAAAGAGAGGCAAGTATCGTGTTTACATTCCAAGGCTGGTGCAACAGCTAAATGACGACGATCCAGATCGAAGGTTGCAATTTTGTGAATGGATTCAGGAGATGGTGATACGTGAACCGGGATTTATGGGTAGCATCATTTAGTCGGATGAAGCCCAATTCAAACTTAATGGAACTGTCAATAGGCACAATTGTGTTTACTGGTGTGAAGAAAATCCTCACATTACAATTGAAAAAGCTGTAAATTTGCCTGGTGTAAATGTGTGGTGCGGTTTGTCTTCAAGGGGACTCATTGGACCTTTTCGATTTGAAGGCACTGTAACTGGTATTAATTACCTAACAATGCTTGCTGATTCCATATTTCCTGCCATTCGTGCATTATACGGTAATGATGATTTTATTTTCAACAAGATGGTGCTCCGCCGCACTATCACAGGGACGTACGAGCTTACCTGGATCAAAATTTGTCGGGCCAGTGGATAGGACGCAGGGGCCAATCGAGTTTCCAGCACGCTCTCCAGACCTTACACCACTGGATTTCTTCTTGTGGGGCACAGTAAAAGATGAGGTGTACAAACGTAAACCACGTAACCTAGACATTCTTTGGAATGAGATTCAAGCAGTGTGTAGAGAAATCTCATTGGACGTTTTGATACGATGTACAGAATCTGTGGTGACTCGTACTCAGAATTGTATTGATGCTGCAGGTCACCAATTTGAACAGTATTAACATTTGTTATTTATGTTTCATTTACATTGGACTTTCAGCTTTCTATTTTCCTGAAATTTAACTTTGTAGAACGGTAAATAAATTTTCTATGGAAGTTCAAAGTGTGTATACATTTTTTTGAAGCACCCAGTATATATATATATATATATATATATATATATATATATATATTTAAGTTAGGTTAATACACACTCTCTGTCTAATGGTGCACAGCATGGTCTCATATATATATATAGCCGTGCACGCATGATGACGTACGAGCTCTTTTTGAATAAATTATACTCTACATAAGTATAAACACGGTATAAACACGATATTGCGCTAGGCAAAAATAAAATCCAAATTATTTAAGTTCACTACACTAGTCGTCCGAAACCTTATCTATGATTGTGACAACTAACGCTGCAGTGGCGGCATTAGAGAACTAGTAAGGGAATGGTTTTGCCACTTTCCTTACCTTCAAGACTCGATTTGGACACGTCGTCTGAAGGCTGAGAACAAACAACTATACGTAGTGCATAACAACATTTTGTATTTAGTTCGTTATCAAGTTCGTGTAAACGATCCGATCGATAACTAATTTTGGAGCATTACTAATACAGAATGTGAGATTGAGATAAAATGCGCTTTGAACATTTAACCAAGTCGACGGAATTGGTAAAGGATTAGTGAAATATGCTTTTTGGATGACCAATTTATGTGATTATTGTGCTTCACGTATACGATATCTCATCTTCAAAGACTAACAGTGTATCAATTGCACCTCTAAAAACAAGATTGCAATTACATTAAACGGTCACATACTAAAGAACTTCTATGACGTGCAATTTATATAACTACTCTCTATTCTATAAGAACTCATGAATATGTCCTCACATACTAAGGAACGCTCATTCAAATGCCCTTTATGCGCTTATTCTACACCTTTTAAAGGTACGTTGACAATTCATATGCGAACTCATACTAATGAACGTCTACTATCATACAACTTATGTAATTACTCTGCATTTAGAAAACATAAATTGAAAATACACATCCAGTCCCATTTCGGTGATCGTCCATTTGCATGTAATTTATGTAATTATGCAGCAACTTGTGTAAATTAATTTAAAAATTCATATGCGGACCCATACTAATAATACTTCATTTGCATGCAATTTATGTAATTATGCTTCATCTTATAAAAATAGTTTGAAAATTCATATACTCACCCACACCAATGAACGTCCATTTGCATGTAATTCATGTAGTTATGCAGCATATTGTATAAGTCGTTTGACAACTCATATGCGAACAACTCATACTAATGACCGTCCATTTGCATGCAATTTATGTAATTATGCTGCATTTTCTAAAAGTAATTTGAAAGCTCATATGCCAACCCATACTAAAGATCGTCCATTTGTATGCAATTTATGTAATTATGCTGCATTTCGTAAAGGTAATTTGAAAAGTCATATGTGCTCCCATACTAATGAACGTTTATTTGAATGCAATTTATGTAATTATTCTGCCTCTATTGCAAATAACTTAAATAGGCATATGATGTCCCATACTAATGAACGTCCGTATGCATGCAAATTATGTAATTATGCTGCATCTCGTAAAGACAGTTTGAAAATTCATATGCGATTCCATACTAACGAACGTCCATTTGCATGCAATTTATGTAATTATACTGCATCGTATAAAGGTAATTTGAAAACTCATATGCAGACCCATACTAAAGATCGTCCATTTGCATGTAACTTGTGTGATTATACTGCATCTCAAAAAAGAAACTTAAAAATCCATATATATTCACATTTTAAGACTTTTAAAAAATAGGCTTGGAAAGTCTATTCCAGAAGCAATGACTTAGCTTGTGTTGATACCTAAAAACATGTGTACAACCTGTGCCAAAGCGGAAAAGTTAAGTGAATAACTAGACACTAGAATGTAACCCAAAGCAACACAACTGTTATAATTTTAAAGATCGTTTTGAAAATTTTAGCTATTAGTGTATAAAATACTTTGAAATGAGTGACAAAAAGTCATATAGGTTTTGCCTACCTATAGAAATTTCGAATTAAACAAAATATAAGAATATTGTTATAGTTTAGATTGTGAAATAGGAAATCTCAAAGCAACAAAGAGTGATGTGACTTTTATTATTAACGGTCTACAGTGGAAGCAGTTGAAATCAAGTCATTTTCTATTTGGAAATAAAATTTTTAGAAAAAATATCTGAAATATATTTTTAAGTGACTAAAAAAATTTTAATAGTTAAGTCTCGAAGTGCTTGTGATGGTTGTACGAGAAGGATATGAAGATGACAATATGACATTGCTGTATTTTACAGAAAACTGTAGAAGTACATTTATACATTATTATTCATATTGCTAGGTATGCTTTCCCATGGTGCGGGTTAAAACTTAAGGGGGTTGCGTTCAAGGTTAGTGCGTAGGTGATACATAGCGGTGGCTATTCAAGCCACGGGACCGGTTAGCAATTGAGTCGAAAATAATACAGATTACGTCTATTGTTTATTTTATCTACTAGAAGGAAGCATGTAAAATAACAAAGTTTTATGAGCGATAGTCCGCTCATGAAAGTTAAGTCAATTTATGATTACTTAAAACTAAGAGCAAATAAAGATTGGCCTTACTTACATTTCTAAGTCAGGCTTTCGGGATGGCTATGGCTGATTCGTTCGTTCCGGCAATCGGAAACACTGTACTCGCGATGTTATCTGTAACACCACTGCCACACTCTGACTACTTGACTCCCCATTATGGGTAAGTTAGGAAAAATACAAGATAGCGTTATCTTGAGGAACTTCGGTCAGAAGCTAAACGCGGTGCATTTTGTAACAGGAATTAAATTATATTTTTTGACTTTGCCAACGGATATAGGTTGGACGAAATTACGTAAAACAAAGTAGATAATGAATTTTGGTTTCCTTGCAATGTGGTCTCGGACAATCCCAAGTGCGTGCAAAGAAACGGTGTTGACATCATTTGATAAGAACAAAAGGATACAATTTAATAAATGATTAAGATAAAATAATTAAACTTGAACATGTATTTACGTTACACTAATAATGCTTCTTTAAATTAGATTTTGGGTTTACTAAATTGGTATTTATAACAATATTTCAGATTTCAACACGCAAAACTAATTAGGCCGGCCTGAAATTTTTGGCTTTTGATATTAAGCGATTTTTCGCGACATACTTGAATTGTTCGAGTATGGTATGTTGAAGTATCCCCCACTATTTAAAAAATATTTACTTTGTACAGCACCGCGAAAACGTATTGTAGTTTCCTAACCTCGCTTTGAATAATTACCCGGTAAAAGTCAAGCATTTAACATACACAAGCATAACCTGGTACAGATCAGGGTATGTTCGTTTATCCGATAGAATAGTGCCGTACAATTTTCCCTCTAGTAAATTTTATCGCCAAAACGCAAGTTTAACACATACACACATAATTAAGTATGTTAGTTTATGTCGCAAAAAAATCGCCTATTATGACTTGATTAAAGTTGGACTAATTTTAACAATACCTATTAATTTGAACTGCTGAAGAGATTATGAATACAAATGCATGTCTTGGACCCAGGAAATCGCTAGAAGTCAGATAGGTAGTACTATTCGATTTCTTTTTGCCTACTAAATGACAATTGTTAAGTTTCTGATGTGGCCATGCACTTGCTGGTTTATTATTATATTAGTTATTTTATTTACAGATATTTTTAAGGTAGTTGTTCCGTTTATATTGTAAATTTTACTGCCAATTTTATTAATACATCGAGTTTGTTGATTATTTTTAATTCGCCGCGGTATATTTAAATTTATTAAAATAAAATTTCGTTGGTTTACTGAAGCACGCGCCAACAAGTGCCGCGAGTGGTGAACGTTGTTATTCCACATGTGCAAACAGTGTAGTAACTAAAAAATCCACGAGGCTCAGCAGAGAACCGATTTGTCTTTCGTACGGTCCGCATCGATATTTTACATGAACTGCTTGTCTTTAGAACACTGCTATCGTTATAAATGTGCTTCGCTTACACCCGCCAAAAGAGAAGTTTTTTCGTCGGCACGGCTGCATAATAAAAAGTTCCGCCCTCCTAACCACGGCACGGTTGGATAATTCACCAGGTGAATGCTCTTAGTAAACGTTTGATTTGGTTAAAAACATTAATTATTTGTTGTTTCTTTAACTATCACTTAAATTTTATATACAGTCCATTTTTCTCTCCTAATTAGTTACCGTAGTTTGTTACCGCATTTTACATTTGTTAACTATCATTTTTCTATCGCTTCAATTAATTTACATTTGGTTAACTTCTCGCCGGATTTGAGTAAACAACAAACTCAGATAATTAATTAAACCGCTCATCAAAGCATTGACAGTTAATTAGCATAATTTGTATAGTTTAGTTGTTTACGAGCATTTGTTATCTGCTGTGCAATAGGCATACGTGTTTGTTATCGCCGCTAGGCTGTTATAAATTGTTAAGATCTCGTTCTTATTTTATCCGCTTTGTATTTATATTTAACCATGGCAGAAAAGTTGAAACGTAATGGTTTTCTATGTAATATCGCAATCAATTCGCTAGAGGAAATCGCTCAAGCTGTTTACCAGCCAATCTTTGCATCGAGCTGATGTGTCTCCGCCGCTAGATACTTTAAAGTTGAAAGTATCACTCCCCTCGTTGTCGCTGCCTACGCTTGATGGAGAAAGTTGTTTATTTGAAAGTTTTATTGATTGGTTTGATAGTTTAGTTCATCTTAATAACGATTTGTCGGACGTATATAAATTTTCGTATCTTCAATTAGCACTAAAGAATTCCGCACTTTTAACCATTAAAAACTTCGACCTTACAGAAGCCAATTACGCTCTTGCATACACAAAACTTCGCGAAAAATATCGTAATATTCGCCACATTACCTCGGCTCTATGGAACAATATAGATAAATTTCCCAAATTAAACTCCGATAGCCCCTGTCGGTTTGCAAAAATTAGATGACACTTTTGTCGATAATTTACAGGCGCTTAAAAAATTTGATTTACCCATAGAGCAATGGGATTTTATTCTTGTACAAATGATATTAAATCGTTTTGATGTGCACACTGCTCG
The DNA here is from genome assembly GCA_036346225.1 of Platerodrilus igneus. NCBI lineage: Eukaryota > Metazoa > Arthropoda > Insecta > Coleoptera > Lycidae > Platerodrilus > Platerodrilus igneus. The sequence goes on from JARFIW010000122.1 coordinate 82,977, forward strand.
TAGTTTTGAATTGCATCAAGATCCGACCGCTATCCCATCTTATAAAAAGTTAACTGCTTATCTGGAAAATACGTGTAAATCCTTATCGAATTTGTCGTTAAATCATAAAACTGATTTAAACAAAGTTATTCATTCCAATAACCCGTCTAAGCCTCGATCAGCCGTTTCCATGTTAGTACAGACAAAACGTAATGTTAATAAATGTCCGCTTTGCAAACAAGATCACAATCTTTATCTCTGTAGTGATTTCGTCGCAAGATCGCTATAAGTTTACAAAAAACCAACATCTTTATATTAATTGCCTTAGCAATTCTCGCATTTAAAATAAATGTAAGTCTACTTTTTCATGCCGCCAATGCAATCAACGTCATCATTCGTTATTGCACTTCGATCGCGTTTCGTCTAAACCCGCTTTCGCTGCTAGTAACCAAGCTCGATTGAGCCCGGACACCGCCGCCTCTAAGGTATCACCTCGCACTATTTCTGTATTCAAGACCGCTACAAGCCTTCCGTTTCTCGTGTCTCTGAGGAATCATCGACTTCGTTTAGCTATAGTGGTCCGTCAACTTAGAATGTCGTTTTATTTAATTCTTTAGCTAAAACTTCAGTTGCTTTACTTTCAACCGTTCAAGTGGAAATTGCCGATTGCTCTGGTTCTTTCCAACAATTTCGCGGTTTACTCGATTCGGGCAGTATGACTTCTTTTATTTTGCAAAGTAGTGTGAAACGTTTTTCGTATGTCTTTTCTCGTGTCTAAACCAAATAAACCTTTCCCTACCTTCTCCTAACACTGCATTAAAACCTCCTGTAATTATTAAATTTTCATGTCCTTTTACGTATCTTAGTATGTCTTGGATATCTTTGTAGATCGCTTTTATTTCCTCCTCACTGTAGCTAGAGGTATTGTTACTGTATTTACCGGTTTAGATTTAAATCTAACCATAAGTACTCACCCGTTCTTTTGTAACTAGTTTTATGTACAATATTTTTTCGCATAACTATCTCCACTCTCGAATTTTCTTCTTCTGATCTTGTATGAATTATCCTAAAACTTCAGCTTTAAAAATCCTCCGATTCTAGTCACCGAACTTCCCTTATCCCTACTATGTCTAATGCTAACCAATTCATTTCAATTTTCAAATTCTCGAGCTTACCTGCTTGTTTCATACTTTTGACATTCCACGCTTCGACACGCAAAATTTTTTTGCTATTTTTTTCCAACTTTCTGATCACATCCCCCGAAGTAGACTCCTCCCGGAAATTCTACTGGGAGGCTATTTTGAATCGGAAATCTTTTACCCAAGAGGATGCCACCCTAACGACTGAAACAGGCTGTGTACTTTGGAGGTAATATGGTGGTTACCCGTTGCTTTCCATATCGTGCATTTACATTTCCAATTCTTCACCCGAAGGTATTACATTGGCCAGCAAGCGAGTTTTTTGTTTCCCGGATTTTTTGGATATTGCCGAACACTTTCCATTTCGAATGTACCTGCACATTGCCGAAGTTCTAAATTACTAGAACAGGTGAAATGGCTTGCGTGTTCTAATGAGCTAAAGAGCCAAACTACAGGTCTAACCAAAGTAGTAGGGTCGTTAGTGAGGAACCAGACTAAGACAGGTCCCCGAAAGAGGGCAGCGGCTCTTTCGGTACTTAGATTGGCAGAGACCATAGGGGTCGGTATGGCAGTCTAAGACACACTACCGCGATGTGGAAGGCAACGGGAAACCACCACATTATCTCCCAAGTACACAGCATACTTAAATTGTTACAAACATCATGGCATTCTCTGGGGTAAAAGATTCCGGAGTTAAAATAGTCCCCCATTCGGATCTCCGGGAGGGAACTACTTCGGAGGATGCGATCGGAGAGTTAAAAATAAGTGTCAGGAACATTCTGCGAGTCGGAGCGTGGAATGTTAGAAGTATGAAGCAAGTAGGTAAGCTGGAAAACCTAAAAATCGAAATGAATAGGTTATCACTAGACATAGTAGGGATCAGCGAAGTTCGGTGGCCAGAGGCAGGGGATTTTTGGAGTGGAGACTTCAGGGTAATTCATACAGGAGCAGAGGTAGGAAATTTGGGTGTGGGGATAGTTATGCGGAAAAAGATAGGATACTGTGTAGAAAATTACTTACAAAAAAACGAAAGAGTTCTCATGGTTAGATTAGAATCTAAACCGGTAAACACAGTAATAATACAAGTATACATGCCCACCTTTAGTTACAGCAACGAAGAGCTAGAAGCCATCTACAAAGATATCGAAGACATATTAAGATACGTAAAAGGACATGAAAATTTAATAATTACGGAGGATTTTAATGCCGTGGTAGGTGAGGGTAGGGAAGGAGCGGTAGTAGGTTTATTTGGTTTAGGCACGAGAAACGACAGGGGAAATAGGCTGGTAGAATTTTGCGACAAGAACAATTTAATCATCACAAACACCTTATTTCAACATCATGCTAGAAGACGATATACGTGGAAGATGCCAGGAGATATAGGACGATATCAAATAGATTACATTCTTGTTAGACAACGGTTTAGGAATCAAGTAAAAGACTGTAGAAGCTACCCAGAAGCAGATATAGATACTGACCACAACATCATAATTAAATTTAAAAATCTGAAAAAAAGAAACGGAAAAAGGCACTTGGACTTAGAGAAACTAAAAGATAAAGATATTCAAGAAAGATTCGAAAAAAAGTCAAATGAATTGCTCAAAGATATCGGGAAAATATCTGATACTAAGGAAGTAGAAACAGAATGGAATAACATTAAATCCAGCCTAGACATGGCGGCCAGAGATATTCTGGGGTATACACAAAAAGAAAATAAGAAACCATGGATAACAAAGGATATCCTGAATTTAATAGAAGAAAGACAAAAATACAAAAATAAATCAGACGAAACAGGAAAACAGAGATACAAAATCATAAAATGGGAAATTATTCGAAAATGCAGGAAAGCTAAAAAACAATGGATTGATGAAAAGTGCAAAAAGGTACAAACAAAGATGAAAATAGGAAAGACAGACGAAGCATACAAATTAATTAGAATAAATTTTAGGGATATAAAACCGTATAGCAAAAATATAAGGGACACACAAGTAAACGTCATCATAGAAAACGTAGATAAAGTGTGTAGATGGCAAGAATATATAGGGAATTTATATGCAGGTGAGGAACTAACTGCATTAGAACAGGAATCAGACATTGGAAATGATGACTAGGGATATCCTATACTTAGAGACGAGTTTGAATTAGCATTAAAGAGCCTGAAAAATGGTAAGGCGCCGGGTACAGATAAGGTGCAAGCCAAAACTCTAAAAGCAGCTGGACAAGCAGTAACAGAACGTCTCTTCCAACTTGTAAGCTATATGTATGAGACAGGCGAGACACCCAAAGATTTCAAACGTATTATCACAGTAACTATACACAAAAAGAAAGGCGCGGATAGATGTGAAAATTTTCGAACAATAAGTTTGACACCACACGTGTAAAAAATATTAACTAGAATTGTGCAAAGACGAATGGAAAAACGGGCAGAAGAAATACTAGGAGAAGACCAATTTGGGTTTAGGCGAAACAGGGGAACACGGGAGGCTATTTTAGCTCTGAGAGTGATAATGGAGAAAACAATAGAAAAAGGGGAAAGCGTGTATATAGGGTTTGTAGATCTGGAAAAAGCATTCGACAATGTAAAATGGAAAAAATGTTTGAAATACTAAAAGATTGGAATGAGTTATAGGGATAGACGAATAGTACATAGCTTATACAAAGAGCAAACAGCAGTAATAGAATTAAGCAGGAACGTAGAAATAAAATTGGAAAGGATGGGTGGATTGCTCTATCCCCATGTTTTAACTGTCAAGAAAGAATAATGCTGTCAAATAGGAAGACATTTGGAATTACTATAGGGACAAAATTTATCTTAGTTTGCAGACGATTACGGTTTAAGTCTCAAGGAAAGTTAGAATGCCTAAATAAATGGACAACGTTTACAAAATGGTAGGTAAGAAAATTAACAGAATTAAATAAGGTTTTGTATGCAAAGGGGGGATAATAAATCCAAAAACAAGAATTTTACACAACTTCAAGAGGTTAAGAATTTCTTACCTACGGAAGAAATAACCAAGTGGAAAAACACAAAAATATAAAATAAAATTAGCAAAGGTGTCTTCATTTAACATAAAAAGCAACTATTGCCAAAACCACAAACATAAAACAAGGAAAAGGTTATTAAAAATGATGGAGCAAGCAGTAGGCTGTGAACCTGGAATAGAAAGCTGCAAAAAATAAAACCTTTGAATTGGTTCAAGACTTATAAGTTCAGGCAGCAAAGTTAAGAAGAAGGTCTAAAAATTGAATGGGAAAAAGAAATTGGAAAAGTTAATTGGAAATAGGACCGTAGTATAACGGATGAGGAATAGTGCGAATAATTAGTAAGTAGAAAAAAGAAGAATGGAGACCAAGGTTAACTATACACAAAGTAAAAGTCTGGTGTAGGGTTTCAGGAAAGTACTATCAGAATAAAATCAATGAGTAGCACCAACCATCATGATGGATAAACTAATGCAAAATAACTGTGTTATTAAATAATAGTTAGAAAATAAATTGTTGGCTTATTTGAATAATGTTAAATGTGTAAATTTACTTAATATCCATTTAGGCAAAATCTAATTTTGGGGATCTTGGTCACATTAGTTAACTCCTTTATAATCTCGGTATATAGGCTAAAATTAAAAAATTAAAATCCGATGTCAAATGTGCTGTAAGAATTTTACGGAAGTGTGTGAATAGAATATGATATGAGTAGTTACACGTTTTGAGATGAAAACCTAATAAATTCAATAAGCGTAAATTTGATGATTAGTATTTAAACTGTTAGAATTTGCGTAAAAAACTTAAATGAGATAAAAGTTAATGAAATATATTAAATTGTAAATATTAGTTATGGGGAACTTGGCAGCCAAGGTTGTTACCCTTACACATAAAGTCGAAAATGGCATTAATGTAAAACAATGAAGGTGATGACTGCATTAGCAAGAAAACACCCTATGAGAAAGTATAAACGACATATAAATTGTATGAAGCTTGTGGGACAAAACAGAGCAATAATACGGGTAGTCTGAAGCAACAGTAAAAGGGATCATTTGAAATAGTATCATTGTAGTAGAGTAGCTATGGAGAAAAGATATAAATAAGTATGATAAATAGGGATTTTACAAATATCTGGGTAATAGTTTTTTATGCAAATCCCTAAAATTAGCATTAAATGTAGCTCGATTCGGGCAGTATGACTTCTTTTATTTTGCAAAGTAGTGTGAAAGTTTTTATGTCTTTTCTCGTGTCTAAACCAAATAAACCTTTCCTACCTTTCCTAACACTGCATTAAAACCTCCTGTAATTATTAAATTTTCATGTCCTTTACGTATCTTAGTATGTCTTGGATATCTTTGTAGATCGCTTTTATTTCCTCCTCACTGTAGCTAGAGGTAGGCATGTATACTTGTATTGTTACTGTATTTACCGGTTTAGATTTAAATCAACCATAAGTACTCAGCCGTTCTTTGTAACTAGTTTTATGTACAATATTTTTCGCATAACTATCTCCACTCCGAATTTTCTTCTTCTGATCTTGTATGAATTATCCTAAAACTTCAGCTTTAAAATCCTCCGATTCTAGTCACTGAACTTCCTTATCCCTACTATGTCTAATGCTAACCAATTCATTTCAAAAATTCTCGAGCTTACCTGCTTGTTTCATACTTTTGACTTTCCACGCTTCGACACGCAAAATTTTTTTGCTATTTTTTTCCAACTTTTGATCACACCCGAACTCTCCCGGAAATTCTACTGGGGGCTATTTTGAATCAAATCTTTTACCCAAGAGGATGCCACCCTAACGACTGAAACAGGCTGTGTACTTTGGAGGTAATATGGTGGTTACCCGTTGCTTTCCATATCGTGCATTTACATTTCCAATTCTTCACCCGAAGGTACTACATTGGCCAGCAAGCGAGTTTTTTGTTTCCCGGATTTTTGGATATTGCCGAACACTTTCCATTTCGAATGTACCTGCACATTGCCAAAGTTCTAAATTACTAGAACAGGTGAAATGGCTTGCGTGTTCTAATGAGCTCAAGAGCCAAACTACAGGTCTAACCAAAGTGGTAGGGTCGTTAGTGAGGAACCAGACTAAGACAGGTCCCCGAAAGAGGGCAGCGGCTCTTTCGGTACTTAGATTGGCAGAGACCATAGGGGTCGGTATGGCAGTCTAAGACACACTACCGCGATGTGGAAGGCAACGGGAAACCACCACATTATCTCCCAAGTACACAGCGTACTTAAATTGTAACAAACATGATGGCATTCTCTGGGGTAAAAGATTCCGGAGTTAAAATAGTCCCCCATTCGGATCTCCGGGAGGAACTACTTCGGAGGATGCGATCGGAGAGTTAAAATAAGTGTCAGGAACATTCTGGAGTCGGAGCGTGGAATGTTAGAAGTATGAAGCAAGTAAAGCTGGAAAACCTAAAAATCGAAGTGAATAGGTTATCACTAGACATAGTAGGGATCAGCGAAGTTCGGTGGCCAGAGGCAGGGGATTTTTGGAGGAGACTTCAGGGTAATTCATACAGGAGCAGAGGTAGGAAATTTGGGTGTGGGGATAGTTATGCGGAAAAGATAGGATACTGTGTAGAAAATTACTTACAAAAAACGAAAGAGTTCTCATGGTTAGATTAGAATCTAAACCGGTAAACACAGTAATAATACAAGTATACATGCCCACCTTTAGTTACAGCAACGAAGAGCTAGAAGCCATCTACAAAGATATCGAAGACATATTAAGATACGTAAAAGGACATGAAAATTTAATAATTACGGGGATTTAATGCCGTGGTGGGAGGGTAGGGAAGGAGCGGTAGTAGGTTTATTTGGTTTAGGCACGAGAAACGACAGGGGAAATAGGCTGGTAGAATTTTGCGACAAGAACAATTTAATCATCACAAACACCTTATTTCAACATCATGCTAGAAGACGATATACGTGGAAGATGCCAGGAGATATAGGACGATATCAAATAGATTACATTCTTGTTAGACAACGGTTTAGGAATCAAGTAAAAGACTGTAGAAGCTACCCAGAAGCAGATATAGATACTGACCACAACATCGTAATTAAATTTAGAAATCTGAAAAAAAGAAACGGAAAAAGGCACTTGGACTTAGAGAAACTAAAAGATAAAGATATTCAAGAAAGATTCGAAAAAAAGTCAAATGAATTGCTCAAAGATATCGGGAAAATATCTGATACTAAGGAAGTAGAAACAGAATGGAATAACATTAAATCCAGCCTAGACATGGCGGCCAGAGATATTCTGGGGTATACACAAAAAGAAAATAAGAAACCATGGATAACAAAGGATATCCTGAATTTAATAGAAGAAAGACAAAATACAAAAATAAATCAGACGAAACAGGAAAACAGAGATACAAAATCATAAAATGGGAAATTATTCGAAAATGCAGGAAAGCTAAAAAACAATGGATTGATGAAAAGTGCAAAAAGGTACAAACAAAGATGAAAATAGGAAAGACAGACGAAGCATACAAATTAATTAGAATAAATTTTAGGGATATAAAACCGTATAGCAAAAATATAAGGGACACACAAGTAAACGTCATCATAGAAAACGTAGATAAAGTGTGTAGATGGCAAGAATATATAGGGAATTTATATGCAGGAGAGGAACTAACTGCATTAGAACAGGAATCAGACATTGGAAATGATGACTAGGGATATCCTATACTTAGAGACGAGTTTGAATTAGCATTAAAGAGCCTGAAAAATGGTAAGGCGCCGGGTACAGATAAGGTGCAAGCCAAAACTCTAAAAGCAGCTGGACAAGCAGTAACAGAACGTCTCTTCCAACTTGTAAGCTATATGTATGAGACAGGCGAGACACCCAAAGATTTCAAACGTATTATCACAGTAACTATACACAAAAAGAAAGGCGCGGATAGATGTGAAAATTTTCGAACAATAAGTTTGACACCACCGTGTAAAAAAATATTAACTAGAATTGTGCAAAGACGAATGGAAAAACGGGCAGAAGAAATACTAGGAGAAGACCAATTTGGGTTTAGGCGAAACAGGGGAACACGGGAGGCTATTTTAGCTCTGAGAGTGATAATGGAGAAAACAATAGAAAAAGGGGAAAGCGTGTATATAGGGTTTGTAGATCTGGAAAAAGCATTCGACAATGTAAAATGGAAAAAAATGTTTGAAATACTCAAAAAGATTGGAATGAGTTATAGGGATAGACGAATAGTACATAGCTTATACAAAGAGCAAACAGCAGTAATAGAATTAGAGCAGGAACGTAGAGAAGTAAACATTAGGAAAGGAGTGAGACAGGGATGTGCTCTATCCCCATTGATTTTTAACTTGTACAAAGAAGAGGCAATGAATACTGTCAAATGCAGGAAGACATTTGGAATTACTATGCAGGGACAAAAAATTGGTATGCTTAGATTTGCAGACGATATAGCGGTATTAGCGTCTAGCAAGGAAGAGTTAGAAGCTGCTCTTAATGAAATGGAAACGGTTCTAACAGAAAGGTACGGTATGAAAATTAACAAAATTAAAACTAAGGTTTTAGTATGCAAAGGTGGGGAAAATAAATCAAAAACAAGAATACAAGTATGTAACACGAACTTACAAGAGGTTAAGAATTTCTGTTACCTAGGAAGCCAAATAACGCAAGATGGAAAAAGCACAAAAGATATAAAACAAAGATTAGCACAAGGTCGTGCTTCATTTAACAAGAAAAAGCAACTACTGTGCTCAAAGACCACAAACATAGAAACAAGGAAAAGGTTACTTAAAACATATGTGTGGAGCACAGCACTGTACGGCTGTGAAGCCTGGACAGTAGGAGAAGCGGACAAGAAAAAGATAGAAGCCTTTGAAATGTGGTGCTACAGACGTTTGATGAAGATATCATGGACAGACAAAGTTAAGAACGAAGAGGTACTAAAAATGGTAGGGGAAGAAAGAAATATGTGGAAAACGGTAAAAATGGGAGAGATAGGATGATAGGCTACATACTACGGCATGAGGGAATAGTGCGGAATATATTAGAAGCAGAGATAGAAAAAAAGAGAAGAAGGGGCAGACCTAGGTTAGACTACTGCACACAGATAGTAAAAGATGTAGGCTGTAGGGGTTTCAGGGAGATGTGTAGGCTAGCCCAGAATAGAAATCAATGGAGGTACGCATCCAACCAATCCCAAGATGGATAAACTAATGACGAAAAGATAACTGTGCTTAAACATGATGATTATTATAAGTAACTACAAGAATTGGTTGGGCAATATTCTCGAATAATGTTAAGTGTGTTAAAGAATTTACTGGAAAACCATTCTTTTGGCAAATGTCTAAGTGTTGGGGGATCTTGGTAGCCACAGGTTGCTTAACCTCCTTTACTGAATCTCGGTAAAATAGGGCATAAAATTAGAAAACAATAGAAGGGGAACGAGCTGAATACACATGCTGTGTAAGAATTTAGGGGAACTATGTAGGCTAGCTCAGAATATAAATAAGTGTAGGTACGTGTCCAACCAGTTTTGAGACGGAAAACCTAATGACGAACAAATAAGCACAGATAAATCTGATGATTAGTATATACAACTAGTTGATGGTTGCGAAAAAAAAACTAATGTTGACTGTGCGAAAAGATAAATTGGAAAATATATTAAATCGGTAAATGGTTAAGTGTTGGGGGAACTTGGCAGCCACAGGTTGCTTACCTCCCTTCACAACCACTAAAGGTCGGAGAAATAGGGCATATAACTGTAAAACAATAGAAGGTGATCGAACTGCATCTAGCAAGAAACAACAGCGCCTATGAGGAAAGTCAACAAACAGAACAAGAAGAAAATTGTTGAAAGCATATGTGTGGAGCAAAGCACAGTATGTCTATGAAATACGGGCAGTCTGAAACGCAGACAGAAAAACGGTAGCAGCCTTTTGAAATGCTGTACTTCAGATGTATGAGGACGATAGCATGGACAGACAAAGATAATAACAAATAAGTTATAGAAATAGTAGGGGAACAAGGATATCTGGGGAAAAAGGGAAATAGAAGGGCGGAATATGTTCTATGGCATTTTGGGGAATAGTATGGGATATATTACAAGTAGAGATAGGAAAAAAGAGGTAGATGTAGACTTAGATGAGGTAGTTATAGATGCAAACTGTGCAAATTGCAGAGTAATCTGTAGGTTAGTTCAGAATAGGAAACAATGATGGTACGTGTTTAACCAGTTCTAGGACTGAAGACCTAATGATGATGATGCCGAACACTTGCCGTTCCAGGCAAGGTAGGGATCTTTAACATGCGTGACAACACTCACACACGGGGCCTCCATTTAACCTCTCATCCGAACGAGAGCGTAGTTTTTGTGAAAAATGCTCAGCTGCCGTTTTTCAAGCAGTCGGCCGTGTCGGGATTTGAACCCAGAACCTTGGGATTCGTAGTTTTACGCTTACTACATTGATTCACGGCGACGCCTTGCCTTCTATCTCGCAGTAGTGTGTTTTAGAATGCCTTACCTGACCCCCGCGATCTCCACCACTTTAAGTACCGAGAATGCTGCTACCTTTTTTTGGGGACCTGTCTTAGTCTGGTTTTTCACTAAAGACCCCATTAATTTAGTTAGACCAGTAGTTCGGCTCTTTAGATCACTGGAACACGCAAGCTATTTTACCCGTTCTAGTAATCCGTAACTTCTTCAAGGTTCAGGTCCATTCAGTATAGACGTGTACCTTATTTATTTATTTATTGAGTTATGCTTACCTAGTGGTTGTGATATTCGATGATTGGCACCTCCCAGTAATGTAGACGCGAATAGGGCGTAAGCGGTGCAGGAGTGAATTTGATATGAAAGTGAAGTAAGTAACCGAGTTCATAATAACTTCAGGTGATTTGAATGGATGGCATTGCACGATACAAAAATTTTCAAAGTGGACCTTAGATTTTCTTATGAAGAAATAAATACAAAAATGAACGATTTTGCGCTAGAACGAAGGTACCCTACCTGCTATTAAAGTTGCTATGAAAGGACACGAGAATAGGCTCATGTACAATTTGTGTTCTAGTACTGCATATTTATCATACAACATGTATGATATGAATGTTTGATATATTAAAACAACTACGTATAATTTTTCGCGAAATAAGCGGCATACGGCAACTTGCCTTTTTAAATGATCAGTTCTGTTTTAAAAACGATAAATGAAAAACATTCTTGTATGAGAAATTCATTTTACCATTGCTGCTTTAAACTTAAACGATCCACCCGTCACTACCATAATACCCCCTTATAGTTTAGCTAAAATTTAATTAAAATTTTTGTTATTGAACAAAACTAGAGCCTAGATTTAAGGAAAATTTAAGCGGTTATTGTAAACCGTGAGATGGAAAGGAAAACTCATGCATAAATGTTAGGTTTTTAAAAATCGCCTTCAAGTAACCAAAGTAACTTTTTATGTTTTCCAATAATCACTTATCTAAACACCAGTACTAAATTTTCCTGGAATCTGTCCCAAAGTAGTAAACAACGGTTACGTTTTATTTTGGTATCAAATCGACACCAGCGAATGTCGTCAACAATCGCAGGCTATTTAGAGGTGGGGGACTTAATAAATAGAAATATAAGGTTTTCCGTCTGGCTAGTTTTGGCCGTTATTCAGAGGTGATGGATGCGTATCGTCGAATAAAATTAAATACTGGCATTTCTCAGAATTAAATTATTATGAAAAGTGTAGTGAGTGAAAAACTGATAGTTCTGTTTGTTTAGATCATCCGTATCAATCGGCCCTGCAAGGAATGGTTTTAGCGTCCCTGATAATGGTAAGTGTTCTACAACTTGTTTCTATAAAAATGCTGCTGCTTTTCCTATAAATTAGGCTTTACATTTTCAAATACATTCGTAGTTCGGTTTATTTTCATATTTGTTAGGTGTGGAGATTGCTTACCCATAATTTGTGTTAATTGTGATGCAACTGTTGTTGTAATTTGTAATCATAACCCTACGTTTAACGACATCATAAATTCGCGTTCGCAGCATATAAAAAATTATGAGAATTGCCATAAAATATCGCCTCGCTTATTCAAGGTGTTTGTGAAAGACTAATTGCTCTGAAAATTACAACCAGTTTTTTCGTCTAACGCAGAATGTAAATTATACAACCACGATTCAAATTTAATTTTTTCAATACAGTGCACGGAATTTTTTAAGTTGCGTTTGTACAGCGACGTAATTACGATGTTGGGGTGCCCGCAAAATTTCAAATTTATTATTGGTCTATATTTATACGTATTTCCTAATTAAAGTACGTAGAAAAAAGAAAAGGCACATAATCAAATACATTGTTTATTAACCAAGCGCTTTATTTTACATTCAAAACTAAATTAATTGTCATCAATTACTACATATTTATACGCCGCAAAAAATTATTTACACCTCAAAATTTGAAACAGCAGCAAAATATGAAATAGCAGATACTCAAAATCAAATTTAAAAATTATTTTTTCTTCCTGTTTTATTGCAAATTCATTTATTGTATCATTTAAATTCATATTTTTGGCAGTGCCATGTTCTATTGCAAAGAAAGATGTATTTTCTAATCTGAATTGTGAAGTGCGATCCCTAAGATAATTTTTAATTTTGAAAAAGATCTCTCCCCACTTGCAGTGCTAACGGATAAATTTAGGTATAACATTAAGGTCGTGATTCCGTTTGGAAAACTGTTAGAACTTGTAGACCTAAAAAGTACTAAATATTTTAAAAAGTGTAAAATACCCTTAAAATTTTTTAAATCTTCGCAAACAAGTCAATTATTAATGAGTGTAGCAAGCTCTAAACATATAGCATCATTTAAATGATTGTGATAAAATTTTGCAAATATCGTCTGTAGTTAAATTTAAAAAACAATAGGTTCCAGGAAATTAAATTTTCCGTTTAGGTGGAAAATCGATTTACAACGATTCGACAGCTGTGGAACTATAATTTCTATTAAGCGATAAAATACATTCATTTTAAATTTGGATTCTTTATCATTAAATCGATTATCATCGGATATTTCATCATGTTTTTTATTTTTGCTTGCTTTTTTTTTACAACTTCCGGATAAATATTCCATTGTCCTGTAACTTTCTCTACTTCCTGCTTGATGTTGGAATATTTTTTCTTGTTTTCATGAAATATATTAGTTTTTTGAATTAAAAGTGTTATTTGATTAATATTCGCCTTTTCGGTCTGTACAATTTTTGAAAGACTGTTAAACTCTTCTAGAATTTGACTTCAAAAAACACTTAAAAGAAAATCAAAATTTTCCATGCTAGTTAATATTTGATTTGCATAATTTTATTCATCTGCTTTTTATGTCAGAATAATTTTATTAAGAGACATTACTCTATCTTTATACCGAAATCTTATGGCAGTTAAAGATTTTAATCTGTCGATCGAACTTGTAGGATTTAACCGCTTTAATTGTATAATACTTTTTTTAAAAACAGAAAGCTAATCTCATATTATTGTACTATTAGCAAAAAATGTACATATGTTTTCTAAATGTTGAAAAAAAATCAATTTTAGTAGTAGTAGCATATCAGGTAAAAGATCATTTCAAATTCATAGAATTTATAAAAATATAATTTTACCAAATAACTGTTTTAATTAGTCGTTTCTTTATTCACAAACATCCCTAAAGAATTAGCATTAAACTCTATTAAAACCCTTTGGAACAACATCAAACAAAATTCTAATACATCCAAAGAAACATTTATAGACATAATTAATTTTAGATTTGACAGTAGTTATTTTTCATACTCAAACAGATTCTGTAGTCAAATAAATGGCTGTTCTATGTGTTCAAACCTAAGTCCTATCTTTGTTGAGATAGTGATGAACTCACTTGTAGACGCTACCGTTTCAAATTTTAGTTTCAATTTACCTTTTATTATAAAGTTTGTTGATGACTTGGTAATAGCTGTTCCATTTAACAAAATCAATGACACATTAATAACATTCAACAACTGCAATAATCTAATCAAATTTACTATTGAAACAGAGAAAAACAATTCTATTTCTTTTTTAGAACTAACAACAAAATTATAACCGATTGGTATACAAAATCTTCCAGTTGCGAACGTTATTTAAATTATCATTCATACCATCCCTTCGACATAAAAGTAAATTTCATATTAGGATTCATAAAATAGAAACAAAAAAATTTCGCATTTTGTTTTATACCAGAAAAATTTTAACGTTTTTAACAAGGTACTAAAAACCAATAACTATCCCAAAACCGACAAAACTTAATTAAAAATATATTATTCATCATCATCATCATCATTAGGTCTTCAGTCCTAGAACTGGTTAGACGCGTACCATCATTGTTCCCTATTCTGAACTAACCTACAGATTTCCCTGAAATATACACAGTTTGCATCTATAACTGTCTGATCTAGGTCTACATCTACCTCTTTTTCCTATCTCTGCTTGTAATATATCACATACTATTCCCCAAAAATGCCTTAGAACGTATTCCGCCCTACTATTTCTCTTTTTCCCCAGATATCCTTGTTCCCCTACTATTTCTGTAACTTATTTGTTATTATCTTAGTCTGTCCATGCTATCGTCCTCATACATCTGGAGCATTTCAAAAGACTGCTACCGTTTTTCTGTCTGCATTTCAGCCTGTCCGTATTTTATAGGCATACTGTGCTGTGCTCCACACATGTGCTTTCAACAATTTTCTTCTTATTCTGTTTGTTGTCTTTCCTCATAGGCGATGTTCTTTCTTGTTAGATGCAGTTCGATCACTTTCTATTGTTTTACAGTTATATTCCCTATTTCTCCGACCTTCAATGGTTGTGAAGGGAGGTAAGCAGTCTGTGGCTGCCAAGTTCTCCCAACAGTTAACCATTTGGCGATTTAATATATTTTCTAATTTATCTTTTCGCACAGTTAACATTAGTTGCAGGTATTTCGCAGCCATTAGGTTTTCCGTCTCAAAACTGTTTGGACACGTACCTGCACTTATTTATATTCTGAGCTAGCCTACATAGTTCCCTGAAATTCTCACACAGCATGTGTATTCAGGTTAATCTTCTTTGGGAATTAAACCACTCATAGTTTTTAAAATCAACTTTATTTACGTTTCCAACCATGACCTAGGAACGTTGTCAAAATTATAATAAAAACTTCAAGTTTGGCATTTATGACATAAATTGAAGGTGACTTTGATTTATTGATGTTTGAAATATTTGGTTTGAGTATACTAAGCAAAAATTTTTAAAGTTTAACAGAATGATTGCCTTCAATTTGTGTTGCGACCTGGGATCGGCTTTCTTTAGGTAGCCAATACGCTAAACGTGAAATCAGCTGATTAATTTTTATTGGTGAATTTTATATAAATTCAATAACTTGGAATTGGAAAACATTTTTTAACATGTTTCTATTTATACAATTGAGAGGATGGTTATTAAAGAAGTGTGCGATTGCATTATTAAAAGGCTTAAGTAGTAGTTTTTTTTTATATTTATTTTGAAGCGGAAAATTCATTATGATTTAAGTTACCTCTTTGGTAGATTTTAACATGGTTCTGAGGCGACTCTATGGCGGGTTTACACTTGTCAGATACCATTGTTGTTCTATGAAGATTGTATATGGATCTGAGGCGACCCTATGGCGGGTTTACACTTGTCAGATACCAATACTGTTCAACGGAGATTGTATATGGTTTTGAGGTAACCTTATTGTGGATTTATACTTGTCAGATACCAATGCTGTTTTACAAGGATTGTTAATATGCTTATTTTTATGTAATTAGTTATTTTATGTATAAATAGAAATCATGTATGTAGGCTGTATTTCATGTTAATATTGCAAGGAAAACCCAGGAAAAACTTGAAATGCTACCTAGATATTGTAAGCATTTGATTTTCATTTGTTATTTCTTTTGTTATTTCTTTTAGTAATGGAATCCATTGTTTACTGAAAGTCACGGATTCGTTTGCAACTCATTTATTTTTATGTAGGGTTATATAGGCAGCTTCTTTGATTTTGCGTTTTTGGTGGTTTTCTTCTTTTTCTTCTTTTCTTCTTTTCAGGGAGTATGTGTATTCAGCTCGTTCCCTTTCTATTGTTTTCTAATTTTATACCATATTTTACCGAGATTCAGTGAAGGAGGTTAAGCAACCTGTGGCTACCAAGATCCCCCAACACTTAGACATTTGCCGAAATAATTGTTTTCTAGTAAATCCTTTCACACACTTAACATTATTCGAGAATATTGCCCAACCAATTCTTGTAGTTACTTATAATAATCATCATGTTTACGCACAGTTATCTTTTCGTCATTAGTTTATCCATCTTGGGATTGGTTGGATGCGTACCTCCATTGATTTCTATTCTGGGCTAGCCTACACATCTCCTGAAACCTCTACAGCCTACATCTTTTACTATCTGTGTGCAGTAGTCTAATCTAGGTCTGCCTCTTCTCTTTTTTCCTATCTCTGCTTCTAAAATATTCCGCACTATTCCCTCATGCCGTAGTATGTGGCCTATCATCCTATCTCTTCTATTTTTTTTTACCGTTTTCCACATATTTCTTTCTTCCCCTACCATTTTTAGTACCTCTTCGTTCTTAACTTTGTCTGTCCATGATATCTTCATCATACGTCTGTAGCACCACATTTCAAAGGCTTCTAGCTTTTTCTTGTCCGCTTCTCCTACTGTCCAGGCTTCACAGCCGTACAGTGCTGTGCTCCACACATATGTTTTAAGCAATCTTTTCCTTGTTTCTATGTTTGTGGTCTTTGAGCACAATAGTTGCTTTTTCTTGTTAAATGTAGCACGACCTTGTACTAATCTTTGTTTTATATCTTTTGTGCTTTTCCCATCTTGCGTTATTTGGCTTCCTAGGTAGCAGAAATCCTTAACCTCTTGTAAGTTCGTGTTACATATTTGTATTCTTGTTTTTGATTTATTTTCCCACCTTGCAAACTAGAACTTTAGTTTTAGTTTTGTTAATTTTCATACCGTATCTCTCTGTTAGAACAGTTTCCATTTCATTAAGAGCCGCTTCTAACTCTTCCTTGCTAGACGCTAATACCGCTATATCATCTGCAAATCTAAGCATATCAATTTTTTGTCCCTGCATAGTAATTCCAAATGTCTTTCTGCATTTGACAGTATTCATTGCCTCTTATATGTACAAGTTAAAAATATATATAAAAAATATATAAAAATAAGAATATGTTATTCAATCAAAGTAATTTATACAATAGAAAAATAATTAATAACAAAACTAGTAATTAAAATATAATATACAAACCTTTACCATACGCACAAAAGCTAACAACTAATACAGTCAACATTTTTAAAAACAAAAATGTAAGGATAACTAGAAAAAACATTATTATTATAAAAAATTTATACTCAAGTATCAAAAATGATACCACAAAAATTTTAAAAAGAAACTTAATATATGAAATAAATTGTTTAGACTATAATCACTCCTAAATGGGGCAAATGTTACAAAGCTTAAAGCAACGTATCACGCAACATAAAAGCGACATTCGAGCATAACTACAAGCCTGTGCTTTAACAAACCAAACCTTAAAAACAAACATAAATTAGATTCTGAATACACAACAAATTTAAAAATTGAATCCAACGAAACAAAAAGAATATTTTTAGGAATGTGTTACATATACAAATATCTTTCTGCATTTGATGATTCCCCAGACATGAATGGTCCAATTAAACGGTTATCTAAGATACCCATTTAAATATTTATACCGAAACGCTGCTGTGGTCATCTTTCTCGATATTGTGTTGAATTTTCTACTGCCAAGTTGTATTCAGTATTACGATTAAAAATGCCAGCGTTTGTGAATTTAGATTCGTCAGACCAAATGATTTTCTTCAAGAAATTATTATCATTATTTATCATTCTTAACAGCCAATTTCAATATTCTAGCCGCCTGATGGTATCTCCTGCGTGCAGTGTACAGCTTATATGAATTCTGTATGGTTTATACTTATTTGCACGTACAGTTCTGCAAACTTGTGTCTGATTTAATTCAACAGCTACTTCACGTGTGAATAACAACAAAATTGTTAGCTAAATCAATAAAAGGTACATTAGCTTTATGCTTTACCATTTGTAAAATATCATGCTGGTTATTATTTCTGTTGCCATAAATATTGCGAGGTTTAGTGTATGATCCGTATTTGGCTAAGTTTGTATCACGCTTCAGAAACATAGTACGATTCGGTCGTCGTTCTGGATATAACCTTAAATCGTGTCCACACTTATCATGGAATAAAAACAAGCTACATATCTCGTTTCTCGGTCTGACTAAAGGCATATTTACTGCTAATAGAAATAATGCGTTTTTTAGATAGTGCTTAATGACAAAAGTTGGTAGCATTAGTCAGCAGATGTTTTATGGTCTGCCAATATTAACAGTAGTTCTATTTTTCTGTATTAAAATACTATTTTTTACGATTAAGTCATTGTTTAAAAAGCGTATTTGCTACCTTTGTCATACACTACTATAATCAGAAAATTGGCGAAGCCGAATGTACAAAAAGCCAAAACTGCGTCTACCAGAAATAAGAAAGTTGATGATGGTCAGGTAACGACGAAATGTTTTTAGATAACGACGAAACGTTTTTTAACAAATCGAATCGGGCTATTCGAAAGTGGCCATGAAAAAGCGCTTTTAAATTTTGAATATTATTTTAAATAACGGCACTAAAAATAAAAAATAGAAACTTGGTTTTTATATTTTTAGAAATACTTCGGCGCCAAATGAGATATTTCAAATTGTTTTGCAGATTATTAATTAATATAAAATTTAGCAACTTTGTCGAGTAGAAGCATATCTTCTATCTCCATTAATAAGCGAGATCCCCATAGTGACCCTCGAATTTAAATCAGCCGGTATACAAACCAAAGTAATTACATATTGAACTAAAATTAAAATACAAATTACTTTCAACTACACTACGGAAATAAAATAATACATTAAAAAAACAGTTTTTTTTGCTTTTTTTAATGCAAATTCATAAATTATTTCCAACGTCAGAATCGATTGAAGTAGTGGCCAGGATTGTCAGTTTTTCCTGACCCATTGTAGAACGAAGATGGCTTTTTATTATTTTAAGTTTTGATAAAAAAAACCGTTTGCCTTCGGCAACGCATACAAGCATTGTCGATAAAATACTGATAGAAGGTGTTAGATTTTGAAAAATCTATATTAGGTTTTTTTTGTAAATAAATTCTAATATTTAAGCTGGATATTTTTTAGCAGTTAAAAAGTTTTAGAATATTTCAGTTACCACCTACAAGATCAACAGCGCACATATCTGAATGATATTATCAGTTAATTTAATTTGTAGATGTTTACAAAACTGTGGTAAGGTAACTTTATCCGTAGATATTAATTTGCCCAAGTCATGTAAAAAATTGTAAACGCCATCTTGTTCTTTTAAGAGAGAAAATCTTTCCTGGACAGAATTTATAGCTGTATCCAAAATACAAAAATAAAAATTGATTCTAATTTAATTTTTGGATTTACAATAGGCTGATTTTCATGTTCATACAGCAATTGTTGTTTAATTTTTTGTTTTATAATTGTTTGAACTTATGAAAATGTTTGCTTGGTTTCTAAATTTTCAACAATTTCTTTAGCATCTACTAAAAGAATTCGAGATCGCATCTACATTTCTGCAAAAATTTTAGACGATTATCCAAAGTTGCTATGCATTTTACAATATTTATCTGGAATTTTTATAGCGTTTTACTTGTTATATTAACATTAAATAAAATATTGTACCAAACTACTGTGGGACGTATAAATTTAAAATTTTTTATTTTTAATGCAATTGACTGTGATTTTGCTATAGGTGCTGACATCTCCACTATCAACTATTTCTAAAAGCAAATCGTACATTTCAGAAAAATAATATCTAAGGGGTTTGACGACTTAAATTCTGTGTTTTCATCGAGTGTCTGAAACTGGTTTCAAAGTTAATTGCGATACATTATTTACATTAACTTTCCAACTCTTAGTTGAAACCGAAAAAATTATACAGTTTTTGGAATATTCTAAAAGTACCAACCGTTTCATGTGAAATTTTTGCGGCGTGATTAACAACCAAATTCAAAGAGTGTTCGAAACATAGAACAAAAAAAAACGCGCTAGAAATAATATCTAATACCTTTATTTGTACTGAATTATGTTTGTCCTTAATTCATATCCTTGTTCCCTTCATGTTATAGATGGTAATATTCTCATTTTTAAGATAATCAGTCCAAAATGTCGCTAAAACTACACCAAATTGGTTTGAAATAGCAAACAACTTTCAACGATGTTCTAGAATTTCAAGTTTTTGACTTTTGTTATTAAATTGCACAAATCGTATATAATAGTCATTTGTTCTTGACAAGTATCTGGGGCGAAGTCTAATATTATGGAATAATATTTTGCTTTGTGTAATATTTATTCAAAACTTTCTTCTTTATTCATGTAATATAAATAAATGAAGTTAAAACTGAAAAGAAGAACAAAATTTTCTGATTGGTCGATCCCCTTAAGCATATTTTCCAAAACGCAACTGAGGTGGATTTGAATCTATGTTAGGGTTGTCATTTTAGTCGTCCCAATGATAACCCCTTTTTTATGTTGGTTACCTGATAACATTCTAGTAACTTTCGCTTTCTTTTGTTATCCGACTGCCTGACTGTGCAAGTCGATATTGCTAACACATTTTGAAATTGCCACGAGGTTAACCATGGTATGTATTTTTTATCTAAAAGCATAACCTTCTAGTAAAAATAATTTTACAAATGTCTTACCCCACATGTATGACAAAATTTTGCCTAATTGGACCTGTATTTTAAATTAAATATGGTAAGATATAAATAGATTAATTTTTTATTGTTTCATCGAAATTGTTTCACCCAAAGGTGCCTTTTCATTTTTAACTTCTGGTTCCATGTTTAAATTCTTTTCTGTAGACGTCTTATTTTTGTCCATTAGCTGTCGTGACTTTCGATGAGTTTGAAGTGAAGTTTCGTATTTCAAACCCTCCCTGGGCATGTACGCAAATTATGTCTTTTGCCAGCTGAATTGCTTCAGCCTCATCGTCTACGCTCTCCAAATAATCATCAACGTAATGATTTCCTTAATGGCTTCAGAAGCACGGGGAAAAGTTAATAAAAATTCGATTACATTTTAATTCTTAACTTATTGTTCTGCGCTGAACGAGTATGTGGCACCGAAGGTCATCACTTGTATGATAAAGATATCAAATTCCCTCCAAGAATTTCCATCTTGCCAAAAAAATCTTTGAAAATGCCGATTCTCTTCCTATATTTTTACACGATGAATTATTTTTTTTATATCCACACAAATAGCAAATTTCCGCTCTCGAAATCGACACAATACAACTGGCAGGGGAACAAGCAGGTTTGATTCCTTTAAAAGTACAGTGTTTAGCAATATGCCTTTAGACACGGCGGCTGCGTCCCAGACTATTCGGATTTTCCTTGGTTTATTATAGTTAAAAATTGGGAATATTGGTAAAACCAAACTCGCTCACGTTATTCGAAAACTTTGGAAGGGGAGAGTTTACGGATGTATCCTTCTTCTAAATACTCCGTTATATAAGCTTCAAGATTCTTCTGTAATTTCGGATTATGCCCCAACTTCTTCTTAAAGCAAATCAGGCGTTCTTTTGCAATTGGATAGCTACCAAGCAGTTTTATGTCATCATATTTTCACAGAAGACCGGTTTTAAATCAGTTTTCCTTACGGACGGTTGCTACTTGGAGTATTTCAAGCGTTCTCGTTTCTTCTGGCGGAACAAGATATTTATTTTTTTTAGAGTACCTATTCTTTCAAGGCGAAATACTCTTTTACCATTCTGTTCAGCTCATCTTCTTGGCGTCTTTGAACATGACAAATATGAAACGTGTGCTTGTCGTTACTGTTGCTTGAATTAAAATATTTCCTATTATAGTGGCCATAAACCGTCCAATCTAGCCGAGTTTTAGCTGCTATAGGTGCATTGAAATTGCCTTCTCTACCTTTAAAGGGCATTCCTGGCTTCCAGTTGCTCAGCCCATTTTGCTTTGTTGGACATACATTAGTGTATATCGTAATTGATATTCCTTCCATATAAGGACAGCAGACTCCACACCTTTTAGGATTTACCGATTAATTGGCTTGGAAGTTTCAATGTCTTTACAGTATGAACGTTTGATATAAAGAGTATTGCAGGTGACTTCCATACCGCACACGTTTAAGGTAACTTTTCAGAATCTTTTTCTACTCTGTGGGGCCCACATCTGTCTATTTGAGGCACAAACGATCTGCGATTACCTGTAAGCCTTAGCTATTTTGAGTCTTTCTTCGATTAGTATCATAGAAGAGCCGTCGTTCAGAAATGTATAGTTGTGTATGGAGGTGTTTTTTCCCTTTGATTGTCACACGAATAATTCGAAATGGAATCGGCAATTTAGCAGTTTGATGTGTATTACAGTTATGTTGTTGGGTAATTGGTACTTCTGAGATAGTACTTAACGAGGGTTTGAAACTGATGATTTGACCTGCATCTAACGAGATTGTGGTTGCAAACCGTTAGGTAGCAAGTTATGGTGTTTTCTTTCACATCCATTTTTACCACAAACGCGTTTTTTACGATATCCAAAGTTATCAGACCCTTCTAGACAATACCCACACAGCATTTGCTCTCGAACAGCATTCCACCTTAGCTTGTGATTTAAGTCTTCAAATATTTTGCAATCTGCAGCAGATATTCAATCTAATCGGTATGTTCGGCATTTGTATGTGTTTCCTGCGGATATCATGGAGGGGTTTTTGTTAGCTATGCTACTTTCTAAGCGAGCATTAACATAACCTTTATCTATTGTCACGCACCTGTCTTTGGTTGGTTAATAAATAAACTCAACATTTAGTATTACGTTACACCGGTGTGAGCTATTTGATATAACCAGTTACTATACTCCTGCTGGGTATGCTTGCTTATTTACCGCTCAGTTTCATTTACTTGGAGTGGGGAGTTTATCGGTTAACTCTTGCAACAACGTCGGGTTACTTAAGTGAGCAGTTAATCCAGTAGCTTGCATCATACTGCACATATTCTTTATCGATATTGCAAACTCAATATATGTTTCAAATTTTTCCATTTTTGGAGCTGGTTCTAAACGTACTTTTGATGAAGGGTGCTGCTGATTAATTTTGGTCGTTCAAATAACATGCGTAAAATTGAAATTATTTCTGGAATACAACTCGGCCAAGGAGGCTGACTTCTCACAGCTTCTAATGCTTTGACTTTCAAACACCTTTGCAAACGAATTAAATTCTCTTCATTGGAAAATCCACACACTGACATAGAACGCTAATAACAAGATATAAAGACCGATCACTCATCAGGACGACCGACGAATGAAGGTGTAATATAGTTAGTAGATATTTAGTAGTTGTGTCATGGAAACTGATACAAAGACACAGTTAGTTGCTCTGGTATAAGAGTAAGAGTCGAGTGGTATTGATTATGTAATAAATTAATGTAGTTGTAAAACTTGATTATAATTTAATAAAGTCCTATCAACTACACAAATATAAGACAGAAAGTAAATCTAAAATTTGGACAGGTTAAATAATTGTTCAATTAACTTTTTGTAATTACTTCGCCTAATAAGCTCATGTAAACGACCTGATCGATAGCTAATTTGTGGAGAGAAAAATGTTTTGTGGAATTTGTTGTTTTCTAACAGAGAATAAAAAATTAAAATAAAATGTGCTTACAAATAATCAAACAAAGTCGATCATAGAAAATTATAAAAATATATACACGGACGATTTATTTTGATATTATGCTTCATCGTATGGGGTCTCATCCCCTAAAGACTATCCGTGGTGTGATATTTGTGCCATCAAACAAAATTTACAATTACATTACACGACCATACTAAAGAACATCTGTGGTATATAATTTATGTACTTATTCTGCACCATTTAAAAACACATTAGTATGTCGTCACATTCTAAAAAACGCCCATTTGTTTGATTTTTGTGTGCATATACTGCATTTTTTAAAAGTACGTTGATAATACATATGCGGTCCCATACAAACGAACGTCCATTCGCTTGCAATTTTTGTAATTATGCTGCATCTCGTAAAAGTGTCTTGAAAATACATATGCGATCCCATTCGAACGAACGACCATTTACATGCAAAGTATGTAATTACTATTCATATACTAAAGGGAACTTGAATAAACATATGCGGTCCCATACGAATGAACGTTTATTCGCATGCAACTTATGCAATTATTCTGCACGTTTCAAAAGTTACTTAAAAGTGCATATGCGGTCGCATACAAAAGAACGTCCATTCGCATGCAGTTTGTGTAATTATGCTGCATCTCGTAGAAACGACTTGAAAATTCATATGCGGTCGCATACAAAAGAACGTCCATTCGCATGCAGTTTGTGTAATTATGCTGCATCTCGTAGAAACGACTTGAAAATTCATATACGGTCCCATACGAATGACCGCCCATTTGCATGCAAAGTATGTAATTACTCTTCATATACTAAAGGGAACTTGAAAATTCATATGCAGTCCCATATGAATGAACGTCCATTCGCGTACCAACTTATGTGAATATTCTGCATCTTTTAAAAGTAACTTAAAAAGTCATATGCAGCTGCATACAAAAGAACGTGCATTTGCGTGCAATTTATGTAATTATTCTGCATATTTTAAATGTAAGTTAAAAATTCATATGCAATTGCATAGAAAAGAACGTCCAATTGTATATAATGTGTGTGATTAAACCACACCACAAAAATGTCAACTAAAGAAGCACATATATTCGCATATTAACTAACATTCATTGAAATTTATGTTCGTATGGTGCACATCAGAATTGAAAACTCATACTCGTTCCATAGTGGAAGGCGTCCAATTTGTGTGATTATACATAATAAGAACAATTCTATAAAAACATTTGTGATTGCGTACTGACAGGTTTAATTTTACTTTAAATGTATGTACTAATTTTTGGGTATTCAGTATAAATCCCTAAATGCATTAATCGTCTATATCTCCTTAACGAATGTACACTTTTTTTATGTAACTGTGGTTCATCGCAAAAAGGTCGTTTAGAAATAGGAATGTTATTTGTGTGAATTTTCCTTATCTAAGAGACACTGTGGAAAGACATATGATGTTACATGTTAACAAAAATGTTCACTGGTATGGATTTTGTGTAGTTGTAATGCATTACAAAAAACTTATTTGCAAAGACTTATGCAATCACATACTAAGAAACGCGTATTTGTTAGCAAACTCGCATGAGCAAAAAATAATGTAAGATTGCATGTGTGATCCCATACTTACAAACGTCCTCTTACGTGCAATTTCTGTAACTATTCCGTAACACTATATGGTGTTCTATGTGTGGTATTGTTTTTGCAAGTGTTAGAATAACTTCGCCGTTTGTTGTATGTATAAAAGTATAGCAGAACCGGAAATTCAATTTTTTTAGATGATGTAAAAGTAGGAAACAATGAAAAATTAGTTTGAAGTTTAAAGTAGTAAGTTAGTTATAATAATACGTTTTCTTATAGACCTAATATAAACATTTAAAAGATTTAGAGAGTAGAATAATGTAGATGTATTTAAATGATTAATAATTCAATTAAAACATACATACGTAATAAATTTCGTTTTATTTAACATGTATGGGGTGTTTGAACCGTTTTTATCAAAATGTTTAATACCTTACCTGAATGTTGACGAAAAAGAAGAAACATATTCTCAAAGCATTCCTTATACTTTTTATTGTAAAATAACCTAATAAAACATTCAACAAAACAGTTTACACAAATAAAAAAATAATTGTATATAACTTTTGCATATGGTTGCATTTGCCCCTCTAATTGGGTACATTCAACCAATGGGAGGGGCAGAATCAACCTTAAATAAAATATAATGGTTTGGTCTAAATTACTAAAAACATAAACAAAACTTACATGCCGAAAACAAGACTATACTTTACTGAATATTTTTAAATCAAATTAAACAAAACGTATTTACAAATTAGAAAAGGAACAAAATGACATATTTTAGAATATGTTATTAGCTCAAAGTTTATTTTGAATGAAAGTAGGGACGCCAAGCGATGTGCCGTATAGTTTACAAGTATTCTTTACGCAATATTTTACACGTAAAAAATGCATGTTTTACAACGCCTTTATTTTACTATTTTTTACGTAAAGAATGTAAAGAATACCAGTAATAGCTTTTCCAACCTCACAATTTAAAATTTTAATAGTACATGACTTTCTTTAGAAAAGAATAGTATATGCGAAGTAACTTTATTAAAAGTACAAAATATATACAGATATGAATATTATCTTAAAATAAAAATCAGAAATAAAAACATACAAAACGAAATTAATATTCACCACTTGCATTCTTATCAACAACTTTTAATGAGAAATATATATGTAACAACTTTTTAAAACGTTCAAAAATTAACCTGTTTCTCATAGATGAGTGCACGTACGATTAATTTGAAAAGTCTTTCTATTTGAGCCGACGAAGCTGGTATCTGCATTAACTTAATTGCAACTTCCGAGAGATTTGGATACTTAATTTTTGATATATTCCAAAAGACCATTGAATCGACAATATTTTTTTCACTTAAAGTTTGGAATACTCCTGTACTTTCCTTAAAATTATGTAAGCTATTAATGCCACCTTCGTCCAGAATTTCAAGTAAAAAATGGAGAACCTTTTCAAGTTGCGTCGTCAAAAGTCTTGAATCTGCACTTTTATGGTAAACAGGATGTAGGTAAAAAGCAGTCACATTATAAACATTTAATGCTTTAGGGCGTCGGTATTCTAGTTTTGGATTTAGATGAACAAATTCATCTAAGAACGGAAGATTTAACCATAAATCTGTGGCTTCCGATGCAGAACAGTTTGCACTTTGTGCTCTGTTAATTAATGTGCAAATTGGATTAAAAATCAAAATATGTACTTTGGCTTCGTGAACAAAATCAACATTAAAAACTAACGACTTTACACAAGATTTAATTTTCTTGTAATTGTCATAATTAACAATGAGATTTTGCATAATGTGCAATTTTTTATTAGACAAACGTAAGAATCTGTGTACGAACACAATCTTGTATCACAAGGTAGTTTTATTCGAGAACCATGATTGTCAACTAATGTTCGTTCAAATTCAAATTGCTTAAATTCTCTTAAAACAGTAGTAACATTTTTTGTAAGCTCTTCATCCAGTATATCTTTTGCTAATAAATTAACTCTGCGTGGATTGTAATTCAAATGTCATATTTGAACAGTTCGACCCATTTTAAGCATAACTAAAGCATTATCGAAAGCGACAGCATAAACATTTGTATTATATAAGTTTTTTGCTAACTGAATAGATTCGTTAACAATCTCCGTTAGCCTATCTTCTGTTTCAGAGTCCCCAGTCAAATACCACGCATCCAGAAAAGCTTGGGAACCTCCTGCATTATGAAGCATAGATACTATTGTTTTTGTATTTTGTATTTTTTTCCAGCCATCAATTAAAAGGACGGAATATACATTTAATGTTCTAGAATTTGTATCTATACATTGTAGATAAACAGTATTTAATATTGTTGTCGACAACAGTTTACGGCTAGGTAATTTAAGTAAATATGCCGGACGAAGCCTAATAACAAAATTTTTCTAGTGATCCGACTCTATTACATAAAGTGATATGTTACACCCAAGAGAAATTTTGCTAATACATCATTCATTTCTTCAATTTCCTTAGGATTTGTTTGATCAACAAAAGAGGAAATTTTGTTAGTATTTTTTTGCCATCCAATTTCCTGATTTTATTGTTGAAACTCCCAATTGACTTGTGACTGTGTCCTGAAGGATGATAGTGGTAGTGGACAACTGGAACTTGATAAACGAGTCGAGAGATTAGGCTGTGAATACTGTGATCCTTTGTTAGAACTACAATAAGATTTCGGACTGCCCGTCGATAGTGAAATGCAGAAATTGGCCTTATGTCTTTTCCTGTTAAGTCGGGAAAAAACGATGGCGTGCTCCGCAGTAAAGATTTAAGGTCTATATTCTAAAATAAAGATAAACATGGTATAGATCGCCTACAAATTATATAACGCCTACATTCTCATTTTTAATAGTAATCATTTGGCCAGTTGTTGGATCCAACACCAATTCTGCTACATATGCTGCTTCAGAATTAGAATTAATA
Organism: Platerodrilus igneus; assembly: GCA_036346225.1. Classification (NCBI taxonomy): domain Eukaryota; kingdom Metazoa; phylum Arthropoda; class Insecta; order Coleoptera; family Lycidae; genus Platerodrilus; species Platerodrilus igneus. The sequence continues at coordinate 111,390 of JARFIW010000122.1, forward strand.
ACACTGGTATTAGTTGTGTCTATAACAGCAGTCTTCTATTACCTACCGAAAGTGCATCTGAATCTGAGTCATGGAGTAAAATAAATTTTTGCGAATCAGTGGAATCGTAATCAAAATTTGAACGCTCGAGGTGATTCTTTGACATACGTTTCTACAAATTTTAAATTAAGCACAGTATTAAAATAAGAAATCACTTACCTGTTTACTTTTACAAGGATAAATCCTAACTCATTAAATGCATCAAGATTTTATTTTCTACCCCCCATTTTAAACAAAGTAATTTTTAGTCCTTTAATATTGACTCTTGAGGTTAGGCATGAAGCTATAATACTTGCAATTTTTAAATAGACCTGCGTCATCGATGTTTGTGACGTCACATACTGGCGACGTTGTCACTACCAAAAACTGTTACCACGTGAAAATAATAACGCTATCGGTAGCATACGATCGTTGAAAATATATTAAATAGTAGGTGAATTAACTAAATTAACTAAATGTAAATTAACTATGAATGTGATTAACCTGTGAATTTTTACTATTGAGTATATTACGAATATGATTGCTAAATTCAATGGATCTTAATTTTATAGCCACATGCATATTTTACCAGACATGGGACACTAACCTGAGACATTCAAGAGGTTATGCTATTGAAGTACAAATTGCACTACTTATTAATCATGGATGTATATAATTATTCTTCCAGAAGCAACAGAAGGGATTAGGAACATGTTATTTAGCATTAAAACATGTAGATATATTTGTATATTATACATAAAATTAAAGATACATCAATCGTGTAAAAAGTTTCTTTAATTGAATTGAAAATCTGTATTAGTTATTGGCAGCCACAGGTTGCTTAATCCCCTTCAATAAATCTCTGTGAAATAGGGCATAATATTAGAAAACAATATAAGGGGAACCGAGCTGTACTACTGTGTGAGAATTTCAGGGAACTATAACGGGCATTTTTGGTAGTTTAACATTTTTCGCTTCCTTTCTGTAAATGTACTTAAAAATACATCGTTTCTTTGAGATCGCTGTTTGTATAAAGGAAATACTTCAGAATAATGCAGAATTGTATGCAATTTAACTCGCGTGTAGTAATTTAAAAATAGATTAATTGAAGTTTGATTTTCAATTAATAAATAAATTGCATCGTTCTTGGCTTGCCGTCGTATAAATTTTGTTCCTTATGTGGATATACAAGTTTAGATAAGAGTCGATAAGAGGTTATTGTAATAGCAACGAGTTGAATATAAACAGATTAGAGAGGAGTGTTATTTTGTTCTTCGTTCCTATATATTCACTGTGGTTTGAGTTGAGTTTCTTTTGAAATAAAAGAGTTGTAGTTTGTCCTTTGTTACTATATGTTAATTACGTTACGTTGTTAGTTTTCGTGCTAGGTTCTTATATATATTAATTACGCAAAAGTTTACTGTTTGCTTTTGCTTTGAAGAGAGTGTGGAAAAATGCGATGTTGTTTGTTGAAGCCACGCTCGTTTTTCACTAAATAAACTGTGATAAAATACAAAGAACGGTATATAATTTGTTATAAAGTGCTTATAATGTGTATTTAAAGTGGTTTTGTGTCTTAGTAATATTTATTCGTTCGGGGTACCCAATGTGAAATCTGCAAAATCGCTCTTTTTATTGTGAACCTATTTTCATTTTTACGAGGTCGTTCTAAATGTCTATGTGGTTGGCGCGGAGTTTGAATTGGTAATCAAAACCTATTCAATTATATTCCTAAGTGTTTAATTCTTGTATAATGTTGGACGAAGAACAAAATTCCGTGATCACTGTTGCTCCTACAGAGGTAGAAAGAGCTCCCGATCTTATTCGAATTCCGACGCGTGATAATGTCTGCTGCTAACACCAGTGAAATACGTAGGTGTGATTAGGGTAACGTGTGATAAGTTCCATCAACACCCTCCCAGTAAAGGGTGAAGTGCTTCGCTAGTGCAGGACCTCGTGAATCCCACACTTCAAATGCAAGGAAGCGTTCCTGAAGGACTTTCTGTAAGTTGAACTATTTCCTACTTGTTTTTACTTTAAATACCTGTCCGTTGCTTTGCCATACCTTTGGCGTTCTGAGACCTTTTAAAATAGACTTGCATGCTATTTTAAATAAAAGAAAAAAAAAGAAAAAAATATACTACTAGACTTCTCATATTAATTGTGTTTATATATATATTTTGTTAAAATTTTATCTGCTTTATGTCTAATTGGTGTGTGAGGAAACGTTTCTGCTACTCCCCAATATTACCTCACTTTGTACTAAATTTTTGTATTGCTTTTACCGTTGTTACATTATATATTTTATCTAAACAGTTTCTTTTTTTTTCATTCTACATAGTACTGAATAACTAAGACTTTTCATTACTGCTATGCTTTTTCTTTATTTCAGGTTTGCAGGACTAATCCTTTTTATTGCAGGTTTACTATTCGAATTTCTTTTATTGCAGGTACCGTTACTAACTCCTTACCGCCGCATACATCATAGGTCAGTCTGCTTTCTACAACCCCCCCTCCCTACTCTCCGATTGAGCCGGGTGATTGCTTTGACTTTCTTTGTGTTACGTAACATAAATTTGGCGCCCCACGTGGCTGCCACGAAAAAATACGTAACAGAACCATGTAGGTTAGTTTAGAAAAGAAATAAGTGCAAGTACATGTCCAACCAGTTTTGAGACGGAAACTCAATGACGAAAAAATAAGCGCAGACAAATCTGATGATTATTATAAACAACTAGTTGTTTGTTGTGAAATATATGCAACTAATGTTGACTGTGCGAAAAGACATATTAGGAAAAATATTAAATCAGTAAATGTTCAAGTGCTGGGGAACTTGGCAGCCACAGGCTGCTTACCCCCCTTCGTAACCACTGAATGTCGGAGAAATAGGGTATATAATTGTAAAACAATAGAAGGTGACCGAACTGCATCCAACAAGAAAGAACGGCGCCTATGATGAAAGACAACAAACATAGAACAAAAAGTTGTTGAAAGCGTATGTGTGGAGCACAGCACAGACAATATGCCTACGAAATACGAGCAGTCTGAAAAGCAGACAGAAGAAATGTAGCGGCCTTTGAAATGCCGTGCTTCAGATGTTTGAGGATGGACAGACAAAGGTAATAACAAATAGGTTATAGAAACAGTAAGGGAACAAGGATATCTTTGGGAAAAAATATGATAAATAGAAGGGCATAATACGTTCTAAGGGATTTTTGGGGAATAGTATGGGATATATGACAAACAGAGATAGGAAAAAAGAGGTGGATGTAGACCTAGATCAGATAGTGATAGATGCAGACTGTGCAAATTTCGGGAAAATGTGTAGGTTAGTTCAGAATAGGGAACAATGATGGTACGCGTCTAACCAGTTTCAGGACTGAAGACCCAATGATGATGATGATTAGTTATCGCTGATCATGCTTTAAATTCTACCATCGAGTATGAACAAAAACATGATAAATCTAAAAATAATATATATTGCACTACAAACTTAACTGAAAAATGAATACTAGTGTTATTTATACAATCTATAAAGATGATTAAACTAGGAATAAGTAGATTAGTTCTGGATCTAAATGTATTTCGCTCATCGTTTTCGGTAATTAAAGTTCAGTTTATACTAATATGAGTTCTGAAAAGAACTGTTTGAAGCAAAAAATAGCCAAATCTATAAACTATAAATCTTAATAGCGTGACTTTGTGTTAAAGTTGAGAGGTGCGAATCGATCGCTTTTCGCGTATCTCCTCCGAGGGGGGCTTTGGTTCGGATGAGGGAGGGTGTGGGTTCGGTTGGGGATCTTTGCGTGCGTTGCGTAGGCCGGTTTTTATCCCTAAAAACCGATTATTAAGGGAAAAATAAGGGTTTTTCGGAAAAAAATTAATCTGCAACGACGTAATCGCCTTACGTTTTAAAAAAGCTTAGATCCTCGAGAAATACCCGATCTCAAAAGCCGAACGAGCCGTGCAACTAGGTTAGCAATAGATCCATTTACGTTGGTTCAAGAGAGAGAGCAAGCAACGAGTTGGTTTCCAAAAATCGTATTAGGCCACTAAAAATTATCTAAATTATGCTAAACGACGCTATCCGTGTCCTAAAACCTGAATCATTAACAATTTGCAAGCTAGCACTGCAGTTTTTTCTTAAAACACTTATTAAAAATTGTATAATTTATTCGACAAACGTCAAATTCAGGTTACGCAAATTGTCGAGAACAAACGAATAGGTAGCTTCACGATCTGTCATTTTACATTATTAAACGAATTTCTCGAATTTACACATACAACTCATCAGATGCGTCTCCATAGTACCGCAAAATGATTATTATTATACAAACCTACTTCTTTTTAATGTACAATGACTATTTTCGTCACAAATATTCAATTTTTAACTTTGTCGTGACTATACAATGATACCCGAGCATTTACAATACACCGTGCTTTGGTCAGAAATCGGTGTATTTCGTGTATGGCTCGCTAAAATTGAGAGTAATCGAAGGTAATTGAAAGTAAATGAAAGTATACTACTAACCAATTTCCAAAAAACTAACACCTACATAGCGCGATACTAAGATGTCTGGCTACCATTCGTAGGTCTAATGGTTCTATTCCCAGTGCGATTAATTTTTTTTTAATTTTTTCGTCACCTTTATAAACAAAACCAGCATTTATTTAATTCAACAATATGCATAAAATGTACCACAACATTTTTTCCTACGCTTTACTCTCCTATATCATATTTAAATTGTGAGCCATGTTAACTAAAATACCATTCCTGAGGTTTACCTATTCTTGGAATTTTCAAAGTTGTTAAAACAAAAGTGTTCGCTTATGATTTATGAAAGGTTCGGTCATTTAAAATTAAACAATCTAAAAACGCATCGGCGTTAAAGAATTGGAAGCTGAAATTGCATTCAAAAATTGGTATTACGCCTCTTGAATATTTCTAATATGTATCTATTAACACTATACATATCATCAAACCTGAAATGATAGGGCGGGGCGTAGAGACGACGGGGCCTAGAGAGTGCGGGGTGTAGAGAGGGAAGGACGTAGAGAGGGAAGGGCGTAGAGAGGGCAGGGCGTAGAGAGGACAGGGCGTAGAGAGAGCGGGCGTAGAGAGCGCGGGCGTAAAAAGAGCGGGGCGTAGAGAGAGCGGGGCGTAGAGAGAGCGGGGCGTAGAGACGGCGTGGCGTAGAGAGGGCGGTGCGCAAAGATTAGTAGAACGTAAAAATTGTGTGGCGTAAAGATGGAGGGGCGTAAACATGGTGGGGCGTAAAGATGGTGGGGCGTAAAGATGGTGGGGCGTAAAGATGGTGGGGCGTAAAGATGGTGGGGCGTAAAGATGGTGGGGCGTAAAGATGGTGGGGCGTAAAGATGGTGGGGCGTAAAGATGGTGGGGCGTAAAGATGGTGGGGCGTAAAGATGGTGGGGCGTAAAGATGGTGGGGCGTAAAGATGGTGGGGCGTAAAGATGGTGGGGCGTAAAGATGGTGAGGCGTACATATGGTGGGCGTAAAGATGGTGGGGCGTAAAGAGTGTGGTCCACAAAGCAAGTAGAGGCCCTCAAAGTAGTCCCGTAGGGACTACAAACCGCTTCTAGTCTAATAACTATAAGTTTTGTATGCCCGTCTTTGTGTTAAAGTTGAGAAGCGCGAATCGATCGCTTTTTGGGATTTGCGTCCGAGGGTTTCGGAGTTGCGGGCGCGGGCGGGTGGTGGTTAGGTGGAGAATTTTTGCGTGCTTAGGATAGGCCGGTTTTTATGGCGGAAAACCGATAACTTGCGGAGAAATAAGGATTTTCCGAGAAAAGATTAATTTGAAGCGACGTATTCGTTAACGTGTTAAAAAAGCTTGGATCCCTCAAAAAAATTCCGATCTAAAAACCGAACCAGTCGTGCAACGAAGTCGGGAACTGTTCCGTTGACATTAGTACGAGAGAGAATAAAGATCGAGTTGGTTTGTACAATTCGTATTCGGGCGTTAAAAAATATCTAATACATACCAAACAACGCTATTCGTATTCTACAACCTGAATTGTTAACAGTTTGCAAGCTGGTAGTATAGTATTTTCTTAAAACTGGTATTAAAAGTTGTACAATTTAGTCCAGGAACGTCAAAACCAAATTCCGAAAGCCGACGGAAGCGAACGAATATGTACCTTCAAAATCTATGTTTACACACTTCGTTTCAAATTCCTCAAATTTTGACTTACAAATCATCTAATATCGTTTGAGAGTACCGACAATTGACTAAAATTATACAAAAACATCGTTTTTTAATATACACCAGCTATTTATTTGAAAAATAATTACTTATTACATTTGACGTTTATTTACGTAGTCACCCGAACAATTGCAATAGACCGTGATTAATTATTAAGACTATGTATTCCTTATGTAGCATTAAGCTTAGCAAGTATACAATAAATGCGGGTTCAGTAAACATTACCTAGACAGCGTAAGCCTAACATCTCTGGCTACGAACCGTACGTACATTGGTTCAATACCCAGTACAATTAATTTTTTTTTTAATTTTATTTTATGTTGCTTTTTAAAACATGCAGTAGCATTCATTTAACAATATGCATTAAATAAACCAACTCTTTTTTTGTCATATGTTTCAATGCGATCTACAATCTATAATTTGTGAATTATATTTACTCAAAAACCATTTTCTACTTTTACTTTTCAGATATTGTCCAACTTGCAAAAACGTCTTCGCTTATATGTGTCTAAAAACTAAAAAATCTTTAATATTTTAAGATCTAAAAACCTAAACGCACAGAACTAAAAACCGGTACATTTTCGTTGATGATCGAGTTGGTTTCAAAAATTATTATACGATCCTTAACAAATTTTCTAATATGTACCAAAAAATATTACATCTATCATCATCTTTATTTAAAACTTTTACTGCGATTTCTGTAATTTATTTGAGAAATGTTAAAAGCAGGTTACGAAACACGGTGGTGCCACTTTATAAACGATTATGTTAGCGCATTTTAGTATTAACACTATCCAAATAGATGGCGCCCACAATTTCAACAGCAATTATGATTGTCGTTTATTTGACATTAATTTGACGTTTAAAATTATTGTTTATCTAACCATAGCGCTATTCAAAGATTGTTTAATTTGATTTGCTGCATTTCAAAAAATTCATTTTTGAATTGGGATATTAATAATCGACTTCTTGATAATATCCAGGTATGTGATTAAAAAAAAATTACTGTTACTTAAGATTACATTACTAATGTTTTTATAGGTACTTATTTCACCGTCAATGTTGTTTTTACGTGCCTACCGATGTTGAATGGACAAATAATTTATTATAAAACTAAAACTTCAGAGAAACTGATGTCTTAATGTTAGAGTTTGGTGTTTGTTTATACATTACTGTATTTAGAGGAGATTAATATTTATTACTTTGTGTGACAAATGTTAAAATAATGGATTACATATTTTTATCCGAATGGTGGATTATAGATACGTTCTCTACTATGTGAGAGGTTGTGGAAACAAGAATGCCACTAGGCATAGATTTTCAAATCCTTATAAGAATAAAATTACGTTTTCATGATTATTTTTTTAATTTGTATGCCAATGGCCCGTGTTTTGTTGTATTCGTCAATTGTACCTGAAATCGGATTTTTTCTTCCTGTAATATGCAATAAGCCAATAATATATTTTGGTAAAATGTTTATTTCATTTCTTAAAATGCATGTATGATGTACAAAATTATATTTTCAGTTTCATTAATTTGATTTATGTACATATACAATGTATGTATGTAATTCATTTTAGTGAAATATGGAAATATAAATTTTTGCATCTATAAGCTTCCAAATTCGTTCGCAATGCATTCTTAGATGTAAACCATAGCAGGGTTTTTAACCTTTTTAATATAGTGTACATGCTGACCAAACCTATAATTTCATAGGAAGTATTAACACTATCCGCCCACATGGCGGACAAAGACGCCAACATCTTATAAACAGGAAGTGGCGCATATATACTAACTCATCTAACCTATGTTACGAACAAAAACGTAGAAGCACGAGTACACACTATCTGAAACTCTGTTAACACAGTTACTTTGCAAATTTCCACAATTAAGGCTTCTAAATTACATAATATTTCTTTATAGTACTGATAATTATTAATTCTGGTTATAAAAAAGTATCACGCATTAATAGACGCGATCTATTTTAAACACAAAAAGGTAAAAATTTAATTTGACGTTAATTACCGAATACATCTGAAAAATTTCAAGTCTAAGTAAATAATTTAGAAAACGCTATATATCTTTTGAGGCTTCGACTACTACAAGTATACAACCACAGGATTTTCTACAAAATAAGGTTCGATACAACAATGGTATAAAATACAAATAAAATAGAAGAAATCGTTAATTATTTTAAACAGTTAGGTAAATATTTTAGTATAGATACCGAATATTGTCATTTAAATTACTTATTGTTAAACGTCGCATCGTAAGGTACTATTAAGAAAATCAATTGCTATTATTATTAGTATTTAGCAAAATTGTATGAAAAAGTTAAAAATAGATTATCTTTCCTTTCTTTCTTTTTCTCCGTCTACCATACGCAACCTCGGTAGTTCAATGCCCAATTACATTAATTTTTTTTCTTTATTTTTTTATGATTTTTTTTAAACATTAACGAGCGTCTAATATGCGTAAAAAGCCCAACAAAATTTATAACCCCTATAAAATGGTCTACAATAAGTTAACTATTCCTTATTTACATTAACAGTAATTGAAAAATTTAACATTTCAAGCGTTTTGGTTTTTAATTTCTTCTATATTTCATTTATTTTAAATACAAACGTAGAAAACGTTTTGCATTCCTTTGATATTTGTTTATTTAAGGTCCACTTATGACACTTTTCTTTTAACAAACATCAAAAGTTAAGAATAAAAAACAATTGAAAAAATTCGTACGTATTTTCAACTTCAATATTCATAATCGCAAATACAAATATTTTTTTTTATATTGAAATTTTATTAACGTCCAAAGGAAAATATACTCAAACAAAATTTATAAACGTTATACAACTGTCTACAGTAAGTTAATTATTCCTTATTTACATTAACAGCGATTGACAACTTGCGAGCATACCTAATACGTAGTAATGAGGCATCATGATGTACAGAGAAGGTAGAACCAAGCGGTTGCCTACATTAACTAAAAGTCCTTATAAAATACCAAATATGTGCTAAAACACAAAGCTTCCGAGCGTAAAACCTAAATTCAATACCGCTTACGTATACGTATTACACTCATTTTTGAATTGAAATTGAGAAATGTTAAACGCATATTGCGTCATAGAAAAAACCTTTTTTTATCTAAATCACTAATAGCAAAATTTATTGCATAGACTTCAGGTGAATGTTAACTTTAACATACGTTGCTATTTGCAAATACGTTATTACACATGTGCTCATATGTAACATTGGCAACAATTAATAAATATTGCTTAATTTTGATTGGTTTGCATGTATGGATTTTTATTTGGCCTGATCGACTCCCTGAAATGATTTCGACAAACTCTACTAGAGCGAACTTATCTTGGCCCGATCGACTCCCCGAAGTGACTTCAACAGTCTACTAGGGCAAAGTAATCTCGATTCTATCGACTCCCGCAGTAATTTCGACAGTCTACTAGGGCAAAGTAGTCTTAATCCGATCGACTTCCCGAAGTGATTTCGACAGTATACTATGGCCAAGCGATCTTGCTCCAATCGACTTCTACTAAGTGATTTTGACAAAGTCTTCTTTGACAAAGTGATCTTGATCCAATCGACTCCCCCCCCCCAAGTGCTTTCGGCAAGATCACTAGCGCGCAATGGTCTTAATCCGATTGATTCTCCAAAATTATTTCGACAAGGTCACTAGGACGAAGTGATCTTGATCCGATCGACTCCCGGGGGTGATTTCGACAAAGTCTACTAGAGCGAAGTTGTCTTCATCCGATCGGCTCCTCCAACTGATTTCGACAAAGTCTGCTGGGACGAAGCGATTCTGATCCGCTCGACTCTCCGACATGGTTTCGCCAAAGACTACTAGGGCGAAGTGGTCTTGATCCGATTGGCTCTCCGAAGTGATTTCGACAAGGTCACTAAGACGAAGTTGTCTTGATCCGATCGACCCTCGGAAATAATTTCGACAAAGTCCACTAGGGCGAAGTGGTCTTGATCCGATCGACTATCCGAAGTGATTTCGACAAAAACTACTAGGGCGAAGTGATCTTTACCCCGATCGACTATCCGAAGTGATTTCAACAAAGACTACTAATGCGAAGTGATCTTGATTCGATCGACTCCCCGAAGTGATTTCGGCAAAGACTACTAGCGCGAAGTGGTCTTGATCCAATCGACTCCCTGAAGTGATTTCGACAAAGACTACTAGAACGTAGTGGTCTCGATCCGATCGGCTCCACTAAGTGATTTCAACAAAGTCTACTAGAACGAAGTCATCTTGATCCGATCAACTCCATGAGGTGATATTGACAAAGTCTACTAGAGCAAAATGATCTTGATTCGATCGACTCCCGGTATGATTTCGGCAAAGTCTACTTGAGCGAGGTGATCTTGATCCGGTTGACTCCCAGAAGTGATTTTGGCAAAGTCTACTAGGAAGGGGTGTACAAAGGGCGGGGTGTAGAGAGGGCGGGGCGTAGAGAAGGCGGGGCGTAGAGAAGGCGGGGCGTAGAGACGACGGGGCGTAGAGACGACGGGCGTAGAGACGACGGGGCGTAGAAACGACGGAGCGTAGAGAGGGCGGGGCGTAGAGACGACGGGCGTAGAGAGTGCGGGGTGTAGAGAGGGCAGGGCGTAGAGAGGGCAGGGCGTAGAAAGAGCGGGCGTAGAGAGAGCAGGCGTAGAGAGAGCGGGGCCTAGAGAGGGCGTGGCGTAGAGGGGGCGGTGTGCAAAGATAGTAGGGCGTAAAGATGGTGTGGCGTAAAGATGGTGTGGCGTAAAGATGGTGTGGCGTAAAGATGGTGGGGCGTAAAAATGGTGGGGCGTAAAGAGAGTGGGCCACAAAGCGAGTGCAGGCGTTCAAAGTAGTCCCGTAGGGACTACAAACCGCTTCTAGTCTACATTCCGATCTAAAAACCGAACCAGTCGTGCGACGAGGTCGGGAACTGTTCCATTGACGTTAGTACGAGAGAGAAGAAAGATCGAGTTGGTTTGTAAAATTCGTATTCGGCCGTTAAAAAATTTCTAATATATGCCAAACAACGCTATTCGTATTCTAAAACCTCGATTATTAGCAAGTTTGCAAGCTGATAGTATAGTATTTTCTTAAAACAGGTATTAAAAGTTGTATAATTTATTTCAGAAATGTCAAAAACAGGTTCCGAAAGCCGGCGGAAGCGAACGAATATGTACCTTCAAAATCTATGATTACACATTTCTTTTAAAATTTCTCAAAATTAAATTTATAATTCGTCTAATATCATTTAAAAGTAATTTACTACAATTATACGAAAACATCACTTTATAATATACACCAGCTATTTATTTGAAAAATAAATACTTTATACATTTGACGTTTATATACGGAGTCGCCCGAACAATTACAATAGACCGTGATTTATTCCTAAGACGATGTATTTCTTTTGTGACATTAGGCATAGCAAGTATACAACCGACGCGATTTCAATAAACATCTCCTCGACAGCGCAAGCACAACGTCTCTCATTACTTTAAAATAGGTTTTTCCACTGCTTTTCCTATTGTACAATATACAACAATGATATAAAATAAAAATAAAATCGAAGAAATAGTTAATTATTATAAACAGTTAGGTAAATATTTTAGTATAGTTACCGAATATTGTTATTAAATTACTTATAGTTAAACGTCGAATCGTAGGTACTATTAAGGAACCAATTGTTATTATTGTTAGTATTTAGTATTTAACAAAATTGTATGAAAAAGTTAAAAATAAATTATCTTTCCTTCCTTTTCTTTCTCTCATTACGAATCTTAACTCCGCTGGTTCAATGCCCAGTAAAATTCATTTTTTTAATTTAATTTTATGATGCTTTTTAAAACATGCAATAACATTTATTTAACAATAAACCAACATTACTCAAGTACCATGTCCAACCTTTACTTTTCAGATATTGTCCAACTTGCAGAAACGTATTCGCTTATATATGCGTATAAAAAGCCTTTGATATTTTACGATCTAAAAACCCAAACGCACACAGCTGAAACCGGTACATTTGCGTTGATGAACAGACGATTGAGTTGGTTTCAAAAATTGGTATACAATCCTTAACATATTTCTAATGTGTACCAAAAAATATTGCATCTACCATAAATTCTACATCTTTATTTAAAACTTTTGCTGCGGTTTGTGTAATTTATTTGAGAAATGTCAAAAGCAGGTTACGTATCACGGTGGTGGCACTCTATAGACGATTATGTTGACGCATTTTAGTATTAACACTATCCCAATAGATAGCGCCCACAATTTCGACTGCAATTATGATTGTCATTTATTTGACATTAATTTGACGTTTAGAATTATTGTTTATCTAACCGTAGCGCTATTCAAAGATTGTTTAATTTGATTTGCTGCATTTCCAAAAATTTATTATGAATTGTGATATTAATATTCGACTTCTTCAATATATCCACGTA